>JAZHYW010012810.1:0-125536 GCA_037355805.1 Ixodes ricinus | reverse complement strand
GATTTCGCAGTCACTGACAAGGTGAGAGCGGCAGAGGGGAGCTTACTGTTGTCCCGCCGCTAAAGCCGAGCTCTGCGCTTACGATGACGCTTCGGCGTCTTGCGCACTTCGAGCGCGCGCACGCAGCCAAATTGAGCACGGCGGAAGGCACGAAGCGCGGGCTGGAGTGCCGGGCGTTCGAAAGACGGGCCCTGCCGTTCTCACTCTACCAGTGACTAAAGGTACGTACGCGTGCCGAACGCCAGAGTACACTAGATTAACAATGCGCTCTCATCACCAGTAACCCGTACCTTTCCAGCAGTACCAACGGCCACTATTGTATTCGTCGACAAGGTAAGAGTGGTAGGACTTCTCTTTCGGACGTCCGTCCTCCAGCGGATGCTCGTTGCCTCTGGCGGTATTTCGGCTGTGCTTGTCGAAGATAAGTGCAACCATGTAGCTTCCCCTGTGCTTACAAAGCCTGGCAGTTCGACGACGGAGCCATAGAGTGCCCGGTCGCAGATTTGCAGCGCGAGGATCTGGTAGCTCAGTGCATCAAAGAGCCATTTCACGGGGAACCTGGACGTCAGCGCACAGCTTTTGCAGCGGCGAGGACCCGAAACACACTTGTTCGCTCGGGGGAAGCCTGTTTCGGCGTCTCGCCGCAGCGGGGCGCCAGTCACGTGGCTCTCGTCTCACTCGTTGTGTGCCGCTCTCCCTTTTCCATTTCGGCGGCCGCTTCTCGTGGCGATCTGCCGGGCTTTGTCAGTATATAGGAGGCTATGGTGCAACTAAAGCAGATGAGAGCGTCGTCAAAGACAGAAAGGTCGCGCTTGAGGCGAGACAACTGAAGGACCTTCTTGGCGTTCTCATTCTTTCGGCGACAGTACACTCCAACGAACATGTCAGGCTTTCGTAATGCTAACTGGTTGCATTCTACACACAGGCGACCGGTCATGTGGTGAATCTGCTGTTCGTCTGTTCTCGCTAGGTCAAAGCAATGGAATAGCAGTGAAGTTTGTATTTTCTTCGTATTTACGGCGTTCTTTCGTCTCTAGCAGAAGAAATAAATATGATTACGTCCGAGAAACATGCGAGAACACACTTTCCACAATATAAAAAGAGGAGTTGGATGTAAAATTAAAGAAAAGAAAAACATATTTATTCGGGCCAGCTCGTGTTTACAAACTTAAAGAGGGCGACTGTTCCGAAGCAGCATTTTTCTGCTGCTAATATACGAGATGTGCGCTCAGGGATGTTCTGAACCAGGACGACACTATCACACTCGGGAAGAGGCTGAAACTTTCCAGAAGAACAGTTCGTGATGAAATAAAAGAACCTGGTCGCGCGGGGGTTCGAACCCCGGCCCTTCGCTTTGTAGCCGCGAACGTTGCCAACTGTGGCACGCACGCGTATCATCGATGGTATGTACAGTTTTATTGTTTTGTAAGACATTGTGTCTCACAATAATAAAAACAAAATACTAAAGAGATGGTCGACTCGCGGATGATGGCTAGAGCCCTGCGCGGATAACAGTTTATTATTCGCTTCCGAATCGCATCCGTAGAATTTGTATCCGCATCCGATCCGCATCCGCAGACTTTGTGTCCGCATCCGAACCGCATTCGCAAACTTCGCAACCGCATCTGACCCGCTATTCCCGCATTCATTTTGCTTAATTAAAAGTATGGATATAAAAAAGAAAGCATCGAGATGGTAAACTTAATCATTCGCACTAAGGACCATATGTTAGCCTCAGTACTGAATTGTTCAAATTGTCTGTTCTAGAGCGGACGCGCCGTTAGTAACATTAATAAAAATATTATTTTTGCTACCTATTAGAATAGCATTCACACAGTTGTTCCTGCGTGGCGCCGTTAGTAACGTTAAAATATAACTTTCGCTACCTATATTAATAGCATTCGCGACAGTTGTCCCTGCACGTTGCCACCACTGCGTGATTTTTGTTCAGGACCACGGGCTAACCCCGATGGTGAACCGTTCAATATGATGCTTCATCCAGGAGTCTTGAGTGGCGATCCTTCGAAGCGGACAATTATGTTCCTTCCTCTTACGTTGTCGTCGTTCTTCGGCGCACTTCTCACTTGATACCGCAATTCCATTGGCCGCTTGGGACCCCCCACGTCCTGTGTTTCTTGAGCCGTAAGCGACGATAATTTCCTGTACCTGTTCAACCAACACGACTTGGAGTTTATTCCCACGACAGCACCGTCTTACTTACTGACACTCGAAGTGCCGGACTTATCATCTTCATGTTTTTGCTTTGCAACAGGTTGTCGAAGCCACGCGCACGTACTCCGCGTTCCATTGTCTTCCGTTCCCATTGCAGAGTCTTGTGGCAGCTCCTCCGCCCCTTCCCTCGATTTTCCCTACGCTGGATACCGGGGAAGCGGATCGCCAGACCAGTACTTGTGACAGACTCGGCGGCCAGACGAATCAGGCTCGTCATGTGAGTGAACACCTATGCAGCTGTCACACTGCTAATTGTTCATGCAAATTGCAGTCCGCACACACTCTTTGCCGAAGGCACTTTTTTTTCTCTTGAATGACGGTTCCGGTACATGGGTCGTACAACACTAAAACAAATGGGTATCGACCTTACACCCCTTTGTCCCATATGATGCACCCCAAACTTTAGTTCGATGTACAGCGCCCTATAGTCGAACAGACGGCCCCAAATTTTACGAGGGGCTTGATAATGGTGCGATATAACTTATTAAACCGCTAAAGTACGTATCAAAGACCACAGAAATAAACCACCGAGGTTTTGCGGTAGGGCCAAGAAAACCCCGATTATTTTTCTGTAGTTCAGTAACACGTATATTAACTATTTTAATAAGTTGTACCACACGGCTATCAAGCCTCTCGTGAAAGTTAGTACCGTCAGATCGACGTCAGTGCGCTGTACGTCGAATTGAAGTTTTGGGGTGTATTATGTGGGACAAAGGGTGTAATAATACACCCTTTTTTCAGAGTGTGAATCAGAGTCTCGCAGACATCTTCGAAGCTTAGATGTGTATGAACCAAATATGCTTTGCAAAATATTTGAGGCGTGCTCGCAGACACTTTTGTCATCATGTATCCAGCTACGAAACAGTGGGTGAGGAGAGCACAATTACCACTTCTTATGGCATCAAAAGGAGATATCTTTGTCAGAAGAAAGGCCGGTGACCGCTCCATAACTGTGAAGAGCGAATTTGACTGGTCGGAATATGAGCGAAGCAGCTGAGCCTTATACCTCTTTTGTTGTCATTTTCTTCCGTTTTATTTATTACTTTTGTCACGGGAGTCTCAGATTATACATACCGCCCTGCAGTTTGAAACATGCATCGCAGAATGTTTTTCTTCAATTCGCTTTCTTCATAAGATTATTCGATATGCTATGATATGATATGACAATCTGTCAATAAGGGGGACAGACAGACGCAATCTTTTTTGATATGTCAAACGCTTTTGACCGAGTTCCGCATAATAGTCCCATACATAAAATTAAAAATATTGGGGTCAGTTCACAATTGGTTGACTGGATAACAGCTTATCCGGAGTAGAAAACACAGTTTGTCGAAATAAACAACACTGCATCTAATACTTTGCCAGTAACGACGGGTGTCCCACAGGGCTGCGTCTTGGGTCCGGTCTCATTTTTAATATATATAAATGACATTACCCAAAGCATTGACGGTTCTATAGCAGTGCGGTTATTTGCGGACGATTGTCTTATTTATGCGGACGGTATAACTAGGGAGGACCAAGATAAGCTACAAATTGCGCTACAGAAAATTGGGTCTTGGTGCCGAGAATGGAGAATGATGGTTAATACTGATAAGTCCGTACAACTCCAATTTTTAAATAAGAAAAATAAGTTCCGTTATATATACACAGTGAATGGTTTTCCTTTGAAAGAAGTTAAGTGTAACAATTGAAAATAATCTAAAATGGGGTAAGCACGTCGACAACATCTGCTGTTCTGCGAAACGTACGCTGGGTTATTAAAAAAGAAATTTTAAACATGCATCTCCGAGTGCTAAGCTCTTGGTATACAAAACTGTCATACGACCGGTACTAGCTAGTACTCAAGTGTAATATGGGACCCACATAAAAAAACACACATTCAAAAGGTAGAAAAGGTACAAAGACTTCCAGCTCGTTACATACTAAGTAGATACGAACGAACTAACTCTGTAAGTGCTTATGTTGCGACAACTGGGCTTTCATTGCTTTCTGATTGACGTAGGAGTGCTAGATTAAAATATATATTTTCATGCTGTACCATGGTTTTTTAAACATTGATTGTACCCAGTATTTAAAGCCTCGATTAACTCGTTCATTAAAAAATTGCCAAGGCAAAATGATCTAACCATTTCGAAGCAGAACTAACGGATTTCATTGTTCACTTCTTCCTAAAACGGTAGAAGAGTGGAACCTTCTCCCACAGGACATTGTAAATTCGGCTGCTCTTGTAGAATTCATGAACAGTCTGGGGCACTTGAACAATTAGTTATTTTTTTAGATTAGCACTGAATGACACTTGTTGGAAACTTTGTGCTGGGATTTTGCGCGTACGCATGTTTTCATTGTTAACTTCAACAATTGATTTGTACCAGTTGCTGTGCTTTTTTTTCAATGAATGTAAACCACGCGAGTGATTTGTTTCGTTTTGTAATTGAACCACTGATGTTCGATTTTTCATGTATTTGTGTATTCTTTCTCCTGTAATGACCCCAAGAGGGGTTGACAGTATCTTTGAATAAATAAATAACAATAAATGCGTTAATCTTGAATTATTTCTTGGCTGAGTTTTGCGATTATGGCATTATTCGGCTTTCAGAAAATTGATACGCAGAATATAGTAATGTTTTTATCTTACCTTTGTACAAATTAATTTTTTTCTGGATCGCTCTGAAAGCCGAGTAATAGGTGTATCAATATTTATTTATAAAATCAGTGATTGCGAGTTCTTGACTTAGGTTTAGCGACTAAAGACTATGAAGCCTTATCAGCCTGATAGTGGCTCTACTATTTACCGCAACCCTACTCATGGCGCTTTGGCCGCTTGTCTGAATTTTCTCGGTGCTCGTTTTAATTACGCAAATGAAAAATAAGCTTAATGTTTGTATAGTGGCGATTTTAATGTAAACATGTTAAGAAATGCTGCTCGAAAAAGTGCAACTGGAAAGTTGGATAGTCATAAATGGTTGTCATAGTGTAAACACTACGTCACCCACAGTAAATGCCACTCAGAAACAAACCTTTAATGATTGATTTGTAATGAATTATGAGGAAAACAGCGTGAGATATGGAGTTATAGCTTATGACCTTAGTGACAATGTTCTCATTTTTACTACTGTCAAAATGAATAATTCAAAGAAAAAAGTTCAAGTTACTTTCGTGTCAATACAATCTATTACGCTGAACGGTTTGGAGAGGTTTGCAGAAAATGCATGCAATACAAATTTCGATGATATTTTTGGGAAAAAAAAGACTCCAATGAGATAAATATTTTATATTTAGAGCGATTTCAAAATTTTATAATAGTAACTTTCTTATAAATATTTAAAGCGTGAAAACGAGTTTGAGAGTCATGGATAACGGTTGATTTACTCGGGAGAATAAACATAAAAAGCATGCTTTATAAAACGTTGGCGAAAACAAGAGATCCTAATGACCTTCGGACTTTTACGTTTTACCGCAATCACCTAACAAATGACCTGAGAAAAGCTAGGGGATGTTATCATCATGAATATTTTAGGTCTTCAATAGGGCGTCTGATGCTTAGATAATTGCATGAAAGAACAAGTAAAACGACCATAGTTACTCTGCCCCTGTTGTTACAAACAGAGGACAAGCTGATTGTATCTTTTTTGACATGTCAAAAAGCTCAAGGCAAACCATGAATTGTTGTTGCTAACAAATTATCGTCATATGGTTGTTGCCCATAGAGCCATGTAACTGGTTCCGTAGTTTATCTTCTCGACGGAACACAGTTCGTGTAGATAACAGTCATTCCGACCACTTCTTTCCACATCTGCGTCCCTCGCTGGCTCCATCCTTGGCCCGTTGTTGTTTTTGATATTCACTGAACGACCCGCCGTGTCATATGCTGATAACGCTCAAATATTGCTGCTTGCCGATGACATCAAGCTTTTTATGAATATTCACTTTCCTATCGACTGCAGCGCTTCCTCACAGCATGATGTTTCACAGATTGCCATAGCGGTGTACTGCGAATAACTTATCTCTGAATCCATTGAAAACAAAAGTCATATCTTTCTCAAGGCGTCACACTACAATAGACTGCGATTATGTTTAGAGGATGCTCATCAAACGTCTTCTGTTATAAAAGACCTTGGCGTATACCTTGATAATGTCTTTAACGTTTACTTCCCCACGTGTCATTTGTCATGGCAGGCAATAAGCATTGCTTGGCGTGTTATATCTCGTATTATTGGAAGCACTTTAATAACCTGGCTTCCTTGGTTCGGTTATTCTGTGCCCCAGTCAGGCTCCTGACTTGAATTACTTTAGTAGCTTGGAAATGCAAGCAACAAACTCAGGTATTGAACATTGAAAATGCTGCAAGAGGTTAATACGCATTGTGTAAGGATCGATATTTCGTCGTCGCTTCTATTTTGATTATGAATTTCTTCAAACGTTTCAATGACAAACTTGTCCGATAGAAGAGTGGAACGTGACTTAGTCTTTTTTCATAAGTTAGTAAACGGGTGTATCAGATATGGCTCGCTTTTAAGTGATGTTAATTTACATGTTCCTCCCCGACCCAATTAGAACGTCAATGTACTTTACATTAATACTCAGTTCAGACTGTCTTTATCACGCTACAACTGTTTTTAACCGCATCAACAATGCTGAAGGGTATATTTAGCGACTTTCGGGTGTTCGCGATGAAAATGAAAGTACTTATGCCAATTTGTAAATGTCGTGTATTTCTGCCATGTCTCTGTTATTTTAATTCATCGTTTATTATGTACGCAATGAAAGACCTGTTGGTTGTTTTTGGGCACTTGAAAATAAATATTTATTACGGTTATTATTATTATTATAGTTACGCAGAAGGCATTCTTTTCTGTGGTGCATGCCATTAACGGTATGTCTTGAGCTAACATATTTAATGACTATTTATGAAGTATATCTTAATTTGATTTTATTAAATTCGTACGTGAAAGAGAACGGTACAATTAAGGACTTACGTTGCATGTCGTAGTAACGGATTCTGGAGAGATTTTTGCTGATTTTCTGAAATTAAAGAAGCAGCAACACTTGTGATGCTGATGATGTGCGCATCCTGCCTGTTAAGTACGTTTTGCCTCTAATTGCCCCCTCGTCTTGACTTATATCTTTAACTTGCGTCTTTCTACTGGGGTAATGCCTCGCATCTCGTGCAAAGAGGTAAAGTTTCCAGTAATACAGGCAAAAAGGGAGATAAAAACGAACTAGGCAATTCTAGACCCATCTCTACTTTCTCTATCTTATGTTCACCAAGGGCTTGTGGGAAAACCGTGTTCATATTGGACCGTCTCATTTTTTAGATAAAGGCCAACACGACACACAATAATGCTTCAATCCGGATTCGGGAAGAATTGTTCGACAGCAACATGTACAGTTGCTTGCACACACACGATCAAGCTATTTTATGGGAGTTCTCAAGGAAAAAATGTGTGCACTGTGTAATATTCATTGTTCGAAAGCGTGCGCTTATTTCAACCATATGCGGCATTCTGGGTATAGCACTCTGCTGCTTCAGTCCTATCTTACACAATCGTAACAGGATGTTTAGATGATACAGTATCTCGTCTGCAAGTGCCTCAGGGGAGCATTTTCGGTCTCGCTTGCTTAACATTTATATTAAGAATAATATTGACATAGATTCACGACCTAAATTCGTAATAAATGCGGGTGCCATACTAAGCCTTTCCGCTTGTCAGCTTAAACTGGTGATGACCTAATTAATTACGTGCAAACGAGACATTAACAGTGCTGGCAAAAATGGGCTTACGCAATACAGCTCCATGACGATCACTGGTAGAAGAAAGGCGTCCTCTTCAAGGCCGGCGAATAAAAAACGTGTCTACTAAATATCTACCGCCTAAAACCCAAACATTATAAAAAGAGTGGTAGGAATTAAAAAAACTTCTTAGTGCGATTTTTTAATCAGCAACATGTCCTTGGACAGCCACCTGAACCATTTGCTCTACCGGATTGTCCAGGATCATCGACTTGTCTTCTCAAACATAGTTATAATTTACCTATTAACGTAGTGCTGCTTGTCAGCATCAAACCATAACATACTGCACGTAAATTACTCTTACCTTGGTACAGGGTACATCCACTTGTAAGTAGATTTTAAGGAGCCGATTGCAAAATAGAAATTGTTTGCCTAATTGAGAATGTGTTATGCATTTCCAGTTCACCGGGCTTATTTACAAAATATATTTTGCTGCACGTTTTTAATATATGCAAACATAACTTTACGCTCGCTTTTCAGCTAGGAAAAAAATACAACACCTTAGCGAACATTTTGAGCTAAAAAATCCGGTAGTAACTTATGCAATTCGTTCGGCGGGGCATGTCGATCAGAGCCGTTTTGCTATTTTTGCCATGCAATCACTAAAATACAGAGTCCCCACTTTCACCTAATACGAAAATAAATTGTAATACTCGATAGTTATGTTTTTCAGAGTGAAAGATTGTTCTATGCATCTGAAACAATTTAATTTTTTTTTTCATGTCAAGTTTTATTTCTATTTTTGATATTCATGTTGTGCTGTCGGAATGCTCTCATTTTTTTATGCATACGAAACTGTGACGACCGAAGGGCTTTGCCGGCTAATAATAGCTTTCTCTACCTTGCCTCATGCGCTATTAACAATGTATATCGAATGGGGAGCAAAAGTTTATTAAAATTATTATTATTACGTGAATAGTATTAGCACTACTTATACAATAATATTACTACTACTACTACTACCACTGGAGAGGAGTCCGACCAGTGTACCTAGCAACCAAGACCCTGTCGTGTCGTGCCTGGGCACTGTACAAAAGTCTGACCGATTGAGGAGGGTCGAGGAAGTGAGGAGGAGGAGGAGGAGGAGGGCATGCTTGAGGAGATGTGGATGTAGCGGCGCGAGGGTGGAAAGGAAGAGGAGGAGGGTAGGGAGAAGGAGAGAGACGACATGGACGAGGAGGCATGATACCCTCCCTCCGTCACACTCCTCTCCCTCCCCAAGAGCACGCGCTCCCCACGTATTCGCATTGCGACATTTGTAAGCGTCTTTAATTTTTTATATTTTATTTATTTATTACACATGAACTACCTAAAATTGTGCTTAAAAATTTATCTTTTTTTATTCTCATGAAGCAAATCACGATCTACAGTTTCTGAGCTATGTATAGTGTGTAGTATTACTTTTCTGTATTTTTGTAATATATTTTTTATCCGCCAGTGTACCAGCACCAACAGGCACTGCCCGATAAAGACTGATTGAGTGATTTATATTATTATTATTATTTTTATTAAAGCGTAAAACTCCGATACCAGACCTACGTTGGGCTTACCAAACTCAGCATCTACACCGGAAAGTCATATTTTGTTGTCCAGTCTTACGGTGTCGGTCAAACTTGCAGACGGCGGCCTTTCCTTGGCGCTGCTATAATCATCAAGTTTTTACTGCAGGTCGCAGTTTCTGCATGGATCGCCCGTGACCGCTGCACTGGGATCTGCGTGCTGACTCAGCTGTGGCTGGTTTCGCAACGGAAGACGGCCTTCTCCTCCTTCTGTGAATAAACTGACCAGCCGTTCGACGATTGGCTCATCGCTGTCTACGTCAACATCACTCGGATGCCTCGGCTAGTGTAAAAGCCACATGCATTCCCTTGCTTCGACGCAGCTCGGTGGCCTTACCTTGACGCTGCCATAAACTGCAACTTTTTACGGCAAGTGAGCGTAGTTCTTCTTGATACACTGTGCCTGTGATGAACTTCCGCCGACTGCAAAACTGATTGACACTGCTGTTCGTGTTTTAATTTCACTGTTCTGTTCACCATGGCCACAGTTGAGTGTATTGCATGCTCCAACTCAGTACCGGACGACGGACACTCTGCGTGCTCAGAATGCTCTCTTCCTCACCATATAGGCAACTCATGCGTGCAGGGGTGGCGGAAAGTATGTTTCCGACAATGGGACAAAATAGGCGAAAGAAATGGCGCTGTTGGACATGCACGGCGAAGGAGAGAAGCAGCAGGCTCGGTCTCAGTTTCTGATGGGAACTATTTTCAGCTGGATCTACCGGATGTGTTGGCACAGTTGTCTAACGTAGACGCGAAACTAGATCACCTACTCTTTTTGAAAGAGAACGTCGATTCGCTCCTACAGATACATGCTAAAGTTGATAATCTGTTAACCTTGAAAACGACGTTTCAGGAGATTTAGGCTTTCGTTATTGAGTTAAAAGAATCTCGTTGAATTCAACTCAGCACAGTATGACGAAATATTGACTGATTTCATAACATGCAAAAAATGAAACCAAGCAACTGAAGACGGAGGTGACCCATCTTAGAAAAACGGTATCTGATATTACTGCTGCTTTACCCAGATGCAGGTTGCCTTAAATGAGGCCGCGCAGCATAACCGTTCGCCCAACCTTGAAATTCACGGGTTGGCGGTGACACCAAACGACGATCTGAAAGGGATTGTGGAAGATCTTGCTGATAATCTGCCTATTAGCCCTCTTCAACTTTAGGCATCCTTCCATTCACAGACTACACGGAAAGCCGGACAAAGTTTCACCTGGCTTAATCAGGTTTATATACGCATCAGTACGTGAGAGATGGATGAGCGCCTAGTTGGCAGGCTTCGCGCACTCGCAGAAAGAAACGTACTGTATAAGCTTTACTTGAATGAAAACCTAACGCAAACCACAACGGGAATTTCTTTGAAAAGCTCGAACTCTCGGAAAGGACAGGAATTTCAAATTTGTTTGGGTAAGTAAACCGAAAGATCTTCGCCAGTGGTCAGAAAAGGCCACCTCCTGAGAATAAATTTTGAATCTGATCTTCAAAAGATGAATTGACTACGATGGCTCAACAGTTTATCGCGAGTCCCGACCTTGGTTTCCTCAAAACTAGATTAGATTTAACTCTGTATAATGTCTTCACAGGTGTTTATGTAAACATACGAAGCCTTATTAAATACTGGGAACAATTCTTGATTTCTGGTGAAGATCTAGGCCAGAGGTGCACAACTTACGGCCCGTGAGCCGCATGCTTCTCGCGCGCGCTTTTCTAGCGGCCCGCGGTGGGGTCAGCGAAGAAAGTTGCTTACTGGGCCGTTCAATCCACCGAGCGTCCGCTCCGCTTGGAAACCAGCAGTGAAACCCTCTGACTTACTTTTCTCAGTCTTCGGCGAAGGAACTACGATTTCTCAGTTCAAATGTTCATCTCCACTAATCCCGCTGGCAACAATAAAACAGCGTGTGCAGCCGTCCCTAATCGTGATGTGGTTCAGTGTCGAAAACTTTCATGCTCTCTCTCAGCAGATCCCCTTCTCTCTTTCACCATGGACGCTATTCACCTTCTCCCTTTCTGTTTGGATAGTTAGGGGTTGCATTGTCGGATCGGAGGACTTCCATGGAGACTGGAGCTCATCAACCTCCAGTCTCCACCATCGCTGAAGACTATGCTTCTAAGCTGAACGCTTAAAAAACAAGGACAAAGGAAGAAGAGACAACACGTTGGCGTTGTCTCTTACGCCAACGTGTTGTTTCTTCTTCCTCTTGTCCTTGTTTTTTAGACGTCCAGTTCAGATGGAAAACTAACTGGCACAACTTATTATTTTGACAAAGGCTACGCATCGTAAATCTCAGCTGCATGAGTTGTACAAAGATCTGGACAAGAACGAGTACAAAAACCTGGTGGACCACGCCTTGACACTGTCGTCACTTTTTGGGAGGACGTATGTCTGTGAGCAGACCTTCTCACTGGTGACTTTAAGTGTGGAATTAACAGAGCAAATACGAGAATGAAGGATAGACGAGTAAGCTAGGATAGAGCGCTGACTCACAACTGACGTTTAATGAAAAAGAGAAAGAGCAAAAAGAACCTAAGTATGCTTTTAAAACATGCTTAATGAAAACCCGCAGAAACATACGCTATAGCTAGGGTACTCCCATACACTGCCTAAAAATGAATTGTTGAGGATACTAAGCTTCAGTGAGCTTAAAATACTTTTTGAAAACAATTAAGATTTGGGAAGACGTGCATAGAAACTGCGATAGAAAAAAGAAAGAGGAAGTCCATGACTACAATATTCACAATGGCCAAGGATCCTTAGAGATTGCGACTTAAAAAATAAAGTTCTTTGGTGACAAGGCCATGGACGGCATGCTTACGCAACAATCTCCACTAGACATAACAACCTGTGCCTCGTAGAGCTCGCATGAGTTCGTCGTTCCCCGAAACGTTTCAGGATTTTTGTTTTCCTGAACAAGGCGGAGCACTCGCAGTCCCTGACATGTATGGTAAAGTGGCGTGCTGGCGACGACTTTAGTGACAGGACAGGTTCTCTTAGGCGATCGTTGACACACCTTCCTGTCTGTCCTACATACACTTTCCCACAAGTAAACTGTTAATTCCACATAATGATCAACCAACCAGCCCACCAGATGATCGATCATGATAACTCTAAACCAGAGCCGCCTTCGATCTGCCATGACGGACATGACATTGCGAGATGTGCTAAAGACGGCAACGAGTGCGATGACGCCTGATATCGGAGCTGACAGCAGTCAAAATATGCAACATGTCGCACTAGGTGCGGCCCGCACGGCATTTTAAGAAAGGTAATTTTTTGGCCCGCTTAATTTTTTAGCTGTGCACCCCTGATCTAGGCACTCGTGTGGATGCCTTTGTTTAAACAGAAACGAATAGACCTGAGGTAGCCTTAGGCCCTTACAAACGTAGTGGTTACAATTAGTTTTTTTGTTCACTCACCGCTCGTGGGCAAAGGAGGTGGAATGAGAATCTTTATAAGGGATAATTAGATGATCTACGGGCTTGAGTTGAGCTAGTTGGTGCATTACTAGGATAGGGCCAGACTTTCTGAACTTGGGAGACTAGAAAACGTAAAAAACCGAGATAGAAGAGAAAGAGACAGAGATAGAGATACTGCTGGACTACCAACTATGGATTTAGAGAAACAGCACGTGCGGTGTGCACAACGTCCTGCACAAAGGCTCTGTCCTCAAAAGAAAAACAGTATTAGGAGGTGTGTCACGCCACTGCTGGAGATGTCAATCTGGGTTGTATGTGGAATGCATGTGGCTCTCATTTAATTTAATCTAATTTCACTTGGTTTCATCCCTAGATTGCAAGGGCGCTTTAAGGATGAGCAGAAGAGAACAGCTGTCGCAGTTAAGGTTCAAGAAGAGGAAGAAGCATTAAATCCATAGTTGGTGGTCCAGCAGTATCTATATTTCTGTCTCCTTTCTTCTATCTCGGTAAGTCACGTTTTCTCGTCTCCCAAGTTCAGCTGGCCCCTATCCTAGTAATTAGATGATCACTTAGGTACCGGTTTCCTCGTGGTCGTGCTGAGCTTTGGCTTTCGAGCTTAGCAGGGCTTTGTTTGTAGTATCCTTGCTGGCGATATATAGGCCGCCCTCCGGAAATGTTACTGCATTATAGGTGAATTACGAAACAGCTTTAGCTCAACATTTTCTGTAAAATGTGCATGTGTGATCGGTGATATTAATGTCGACACCCTAAAAGGATAATTTTCCTTCGGTATGCGAGATACTTGAATCTACTCGCACACTCTGGAATTGAAGACACAAATCTTGCTCCCACAAAGAGTAGAATTTATTATGGATAAATTAGTCACGACGTGCATTGACCTTTTTAACGTGTGAGTCTTTGATGCTTTATCGGTTAAGGTTGTTTGTAATCTCGCGGAAGTTAGCTGATCATTACTTTATTTGCACCTCTGTTCTCCTCACTTATTTAATGGCCAATGATTGAGCCAGAGTCTAGAAACATTAATATTATTAATCATACCACTTATAACAACCTGGTTTCGTCGTACGATTGGGTATCCTTTATGCGGAGGGTTGAGCCATCTGAAGTATATGCGAAACTTATATCGATTATACAATATTTTAAGAAAAATGGCACGTTAACTGTTAAGGTCAGAAAACGAAGATCAGAACTAATATGGCTGAATGATGATATACTTGGCGCTGTCAAAACTAAAGAGCTTCTATGGAAGCCTTGTCGACGCTTGCCTAGCAAAGAGCGGTTGAGAGTGGAATTTAAGGCCTCGCATTATAGGGTAATTGTTCTTATAAGATCTGCAAAATGGAACTACCATTCAGAAGAAAATATTCAAAGCTCGTTTTAATTCAAACCAAACTTGGTCTATCATTAACGAGCTGCGTTGGTAGCTCGCGAAAGAGTGTTCTAGAATTGATGGAAAACAGTTCGGTCTTAACCTCCTACCACAATGAACCCATTTAACACATAGTAATGCGGAACAGCATTCTTTGGATACTTCACGCACTTTTCGTCTATGTATCTATCTATCTATCTATCTATCTATCTATCTGGCTATCTAACCTCTTACGCCGCGGGTCGATAAATAAATAAAAAAGACCGGCGCCGGCTGGGATTCGAACCGTTGACCCTTTGATCAGCAGGCAGACGCGCTAACCACAGAGCTATGAAGGCAGTTTTTTTTTTCTTTATTGCAAAGGTGAGTATCACAAGTCACATAACATCAAAATTGCACTGCAAGACTTTTACAGGGCATATTGAAAAGCGCGCATTTCACGAAGCACTTTACACATGCCAAGCCACTCGGGCTTGAAATCGTGGGTGGAAAAAACACTTTCCACTTGCTCAATTAGGCTGAAGAAATAGAAACGCACTTGTTTCGCATTGACGTCGGCATGCCTGACTGCCATGCGCGATCGCCATATGCTACAAAGTCCCAACAGAAAAAACATATCGTATGGGACACAGTCATCGTTAGTCACGTTCAAGAAACGGATGCCTGAAGGGGAAATGCTCAATTGCTTTTTCAAAGTGCGCTGGAGCACGTCCCAAAAAAAAAAAACTGCGTCCCAGCAAAATATGAACACATGTTCGATGGTTTCTGGTTGTTTGCATAAAAGACAGTCAGTCGACCATGGCACATCTACGCCTCTTTTCTTAAGCCACGCTTTCACGGGCAAAGTATTGGTGTGCAGTTTGAAAAAAAAAATGTCTTTACAGAGGGTGGAACACACATACGTTTAACGCGCTTCAACACATCCTCACCGCCTTGACAAACGACACTCCGGTACAGCGGCGTTGGGAAAATACTTGTCAACAAATCGCGAGCAAGCTTCTTTCTGTTTACTCCAGACAGGTACTCAAAAGAAAAACGGGTAGACAAAAAGTGCAGCGTTTCGACAACCTCCCTTTTCGTACAAATCATGAAGGCTATGATGCAGCGCTTGCCTTGTCGCTCTTCCACCAGTTCTGGAAACCAGGCGTTGCCGCCTTACTCGGAGTCGCGGCGTCGCCGGTCCTCCGGGGGTGCGTTCAGCACCGCCTTGAAACGGCCCCGCTTGTTCTTCTCGAACCCCCACCAAGGGTTAGGGGTGAGCGTCGTGTCAGCCTTCGGGGGCGTATCCTCGAGGCCGCGCTTGGTAGAGTCGGTGGTTTCGTCCATGTCGTCGTGGCGCTCGGAAGTCGTTTCGGTCGTTGAAGGACGGGCCGTGGGGGTCTCGGAGCCCTCAGGCGATGTCGGGGCTGAAGCCGGGGGACCGGAAACAGGCTCCGGAACGTGAGGGGCTGACGTGTCCTGTTTTGTCTCCACGGCGCCTTCCCCGGAACCGTCATCCCCGGCAGGCTTCCCTTGTTGCTCTGTAGACGGTAGGGCGTCGAACCCCGAACCACGCGCAGCTTTCTCGGCCTCTTCAGTGTCCATCGTGAACGCCGTATGCTCCTCCAGCCCCTGTACCTCGGTGACGCCAGCGTACGTCTTCATACATTCTTCTTTATCGTGGCCGAAGCGGAAACACTGTGAGCACTTCGGCACACGACACTCCCGTCTGATATGCCCGGCACGCTTGCATCTCAGGCATACGGGCACTCTGCCTGGTATGATAATGAGGGTGTTCGCGCCGTGAAGCCGCAGCTGGTGAGGCATGTCGTCAGGGGTGAGGCCACTCTTCAGCGTCATGCGAACAAAACGCGTCGTTGATTCGATTCCTTGGAACCCCTCGACTCGCCACATCTCCCGGCCGACTTCAATCACCTTGCCGTACGGTTCTAAAAGTCTGCGGACGGCGTCGTCGTGAACGTGATAAGGAACCCAGTGCAAACGCACACGTACCTCGGTTGTGCTCGGGTCGATGATGACGCAGCGCAGGTTCTTCACGACGAGCTCCTTGCTGCTCACCAGGCGTTCCTTGGCCTCCGAAGTACGAAGCGTCGCTAGCCACACATGGTTCATCTGAAAAGCGCCGAGCGCTACGATGTCGTTCAAGACGGCAATACGTTTGAGTTCCTCTCGGAAGTCCTCAATCCGGTACGGGCGACCCTTTAGGTCGCAGTGCAGGAGCACAGAGTTTAAACACGTAGATCCTGTAGGCATAGGTGGAAGGACCACCTTGTACTCGTTGGACGAGGACGCGTCCTCGACAACAAAAGAACCGCGGCCGCCCGGGGCCGTTTTCGCCGCTCCTGAGGAGAGCATGATTATGCGACCGTACAGTGCGAACACCGGAAGCAGAATCAGCTATGAAGGCAGTCATTCAACGCACTCTAAACACTTGTTTATATCTTTACCATCGGACGCGTTCACAGCTGTCACGAGGTGCTCATTCCGCTCTCGTGAGGCTTAGCACGCGCTCCCTCAGCTCACCCTCTCCCGCGCTCGGGAGAGGGTGATGTAGCGGCCGTGCTCAGCCTCACGAGAGCGGAATGAGCCCTCGTGCATGGAACGCGCGCGCACCGGTAGCTGTGACAGCGCTGTAAAGCGCGTCCTATGGTAAAGATATAAACAACCGTTTAGAGTACCGTTGGTTGAGACTAGCTGAGACGCCAGAAAGTCTGGTCGGTACCATTTTGAGTGTTTGTGCGTATGGCGCGTGCTTTGCTCGCCTTCCTAAGTGACACAAACGCACGTGCTGGGCTGCGGAGATCGTGCGCAGGGCTGTGAAAGTGTCAACAAATTTAGAATCGCCTCAAGAGTGGGCTGGCGTATCTAGAGTGTGCCGGCCACCTGACGAACGCGCATAACTCCGCACCGTTTGATGCTATTCGCATTAACGTAGATAATCATTCCCAAAGGATGGGTTCTGCTGATTTTTTGTCACTCCCATCTGTGATAGCAACCGTGATAATGCAAAGCATGCCAACAATGTGAATGTAACTGCGACTTCTGCATTTCTTCCTAGGTTATCACAGCCTGACCTACGATCCATTTTATCTGGCCTAAAACGAAATACGTCTGCAGGGCTTGACGGCATATCTGTGAGGAATGTCTGTGATAATTTCGAATCACTCGAGCACGTGCTTTTATCTCTTATAAACAAAACCATAATATCGGTATTGATGCCAGATGATCTTAAAACTGCAATCGTATAACCAATCCATAAAGGTGGCCCACGTAATCAGTTTTCCTCGTATCGGCCCATTTCGATTCTACCATGTATTTCTAAAACCCTCGAAAAACACCTGTTTTGTATGACTAGTTTTCTAGATAAGCACAATATGATACCACCCTCACAGTACGGGTTTGTTTCTAATTGAGGCCCGTCATCTCTGCTGGATGTGTTTTCAGATTATTGGCATTCGTCGTTTGACAACCACCCTTGTGTCTGTGCGCTTTTTCTTGATATTGCAATATCATTTGATTCCGTGAACCATGACATTTTATTAGATAAGCTGGTTCAACTTGGGCTCAGGGGTCCACTTGCTCGTTTGCTTAGGATATTTTTGTGAGCACGTTTTCAACGTGTCTGTTGGAGTAACTCATAGTACAAAGGCCACACTCAGCTGTGGAGTCTCACAAGGTTCCGTCTTATCCCTTCTTTTATTTAATATATATATGTTAACGACCTCTCCCAAGTGGTCAAATGTAATGTATTGCAATATGCAGATGACACTCTACTTTTTTCTTGCCATGATGATATTGAACATGCCGTCCTAGACCTGCAGAAAAATACCATTGCTGTCATGAATTGGTCTAAAAATAACAGAACAAGTCTAAACGCCTCTAAAACAAATCTGGTATGTTTCGGCAGTCCGTGCAAAAAAAATCAAAGTGTTTCCGCCTTTATTTTTTCACAACCCCAATTGTGTAATATGCTGTTGGAACCCTATTCAATATGTCTCTCTTGTCAAGTACCTAGGAATATACTTTCATTCGGGTGTGTCTTGGACTACGCACCTCTCTTTCGTGTCGAAACGCCTAAGAAGTGTATCTTGTCAGCTATATAACCTAGAAGTGTTCCTTCCGTTTGCAAGTAGAAACATTTTCATGGACTCCTTGACGTACAGTGTCCTTAGGTGTGGTGTAACTCTATTTTTTAATTGTTCTTGACAATGGCACGCTTACAATTGATAGCATTCTCGAGGGGAATGTTGAAAACTGCTACTTACGGTTCTACAGCTTTCTCAAGTGGTGACTTATTTAGTTCACACAAATTGTCTTGTTTCGATTCTTTGTTAATTCGGACCGTTGTTTTTCGTCAATTTTGGTGCAGTGATCGTAAAGCTGAGAGGGTGGCCCCGCGTACATTTACGAACACTATTCGGTACGAAATTTCTTGTTTCTATACTCATTATGGGGAAAGCATTAGGTCATTTTACGTTCCGCAAATGTTTAATGAACTACCAGATAACTTATTTTTAGCTATTTCTAACCATGGGCTCAAACAAATTATGAAGAAGTTATTTTATGATACCACCAAATGATTGATCTACAGTTGAAATTTAGTGAGTACCTGCTGTTTCGTAAGGAATGGGCTAGATACTGCCAGGTCATGCCACACAAGCCTCCCTTGGCTTAGGTCTTTTATACGTACCATTTTATTGCTATGAATAAAAGTTTTGTATTAAAATTATTGAACTAAACTTGACGTAAGTGACGTAAATGAGACACATTACCAAAATAAAAAAATAGTTTTTGTTTTAATTCTTGAGGTATCTCATTTCTCAAACTAGAAATTTCGAGGACCATATTTCCCACGTCATCAAGATTTTCTGAAAACCTATAAGGAGCCAAACACACGCTCGACAAAACGACCGACCTGATCGTACACACTGGACCACAAAGAAAGATTCGGAGTGAGCTTCCGAAATTCACGGGGTGCAAACTGCGAACCGGTGATCGCATTTTTGACTCGTCGGTGGTTTTTTCCGAGATTGTGACTCGTCAATTAGCTCTGGAAGATTTGCGCGTTTTGTTTCGACCACATTTGCTGGAGACGTGAGCTCACACTGTGGGCAGCTGCTCCCTTTGCACGGGAACTGGTGCAGCCTATGCCACGAAATGAGCTACGCTGAGAGTAACGGCGCCCTGTTGCCCCGATCTGGTAGTGGGCGCCGCCATCTTGGTGCTTAGTGCAGAGCAGACGCAACTGTCGATCGTCACAATGTCAAAATGCGACTTCCTTATCTTTAAATGCGGTGCTAAAAACTCAAGTAATTTTTTTTTTCATTGTCTGCTGAACTGTTTTATTATTTCTGAGGGACGGAAACGTGTTTCTTGAGGTTTCAGATTAAGCTTCAGATAAATGGCAAACCATGATCTTAAGCACCAAATTGGCTGAAGCTTCGTTACTCCGAAGCGTAGCTCATTTAGTGGCCTTAGCGCAGCCCAGACGCGTTCCACAGAAAACGTCTCGCAGAAAGAAACCAACAAGAGACCAGGGACGTCAATTTCAAGATCTAGAAAATATACCAGACTGAACAGAAGTGCCACCACGCGCAATTTACTGCGGGGGTGTATACAGGTCTGGAAGGCGATCCCATCGCCATCTATCGGGTAAGAATCACACTAACCAAGGGTGGGGTTGAAGTCCCACTTCTCATACATATCATGCAAAAGACTGCAGACATGGCGTATGCGGGCATGTCTCAAACATGTTTAAAGCATGCCTGCCTCGTACATGGATACGCTCTCGTACTTGCCGAAAGAAAACTTTCGTACAACCAGTGTGTCGTGCAGGGAAGAGACGTGCCACAGACGGTGCCTGCTGACAGTCGTTGGTATAGTGTATTACCCGTGGGACTTCGGCTTTAAGGCATCGTCACTTTATTCACTCCGCCGATTATCTTGTCGGCGCCGTCTTTTTGCTGCCTAGTGCAGAGCGAGCACAATGAGCAATGGTCGCGATTTGAAAAGAAAACGCTCGAGCGATGTCGTTTTGCTCTGTCCGGACTCTTTTCGAATTTTTTTGGTGGACGGAAAAATAAACGCTTAGCCTCAGAAAACGGGCAACTGCAATTTTAGAAGACAAGATGGTTGAAGTTTCGTCACTTTAAAGCGGCAGCTATTTTTTAAGTGGTTCTAACGCCGACGATTCTTGGCAAGATTGGAACGGGCCTTGTGAAGAACGCTCAAATGGAAAGCTGTGGACACTTTATTTATTTATTTATTTATTTATTTATTAATTATTTAATTACTGTCGAGCCTGATTAGGGTCATTACGAGGAATAGTTCTTCCTTGTTTGATCTTCTGGATCAAAGATAGAACAGCAGCTTTACGACACAAACACTGACATTGACAAATGTAGCATGCATCATTTTACGATAACACTAACAACCGCTGGTTAAAAATGCCTAAAAAAAGCGGAAAAGGAAACACATAAATGTTTCATTAAACAAATTTCTAACATATTTCGCACAATATTACCAAGGAAATACGAGTGGCAGGCATACAAGCGCTCCAACTTATAAACGCGGGCTGTGGACGAAATCGAGAAACCAGTGTTTGAATTCACCGTTAGCAGAATGATCAGCGGACACTACCCGTCACTAATCATTCCAACCAAACCTCTGTGCCTGAGCACCTCCTGAGCCCTCATCTCCTCCTCACTCTCACTTCCCCTCCGCATACACTTTTGTATTTCGTGTCCATATTTATGTACCTATGCATTTTGTTTTTAATATTTCCGCTGAGCTGTTAAACACGACACTCAATTCCTACTCAGGAATATTTTATACGAAATAAGTGCGTATGTCAATTGAGGATAGAAAATAAACAGTTTGGGTTATTTGTTCCAATGATACCAACATCTGCAGCTTCCGGCGGTAGTGCTAAGTACACTGTCTATTTCATGCCCCCTTTTTTTTTCTTCTTGGATTCTCCACTTGTGAATACCACGGCTACTGCGCTGAAGGGATACTGAAGCGATGCTTGGAGCTAGCTAAACAACGCTGGCAACGATAGGCGGGAAGCTGCAAAATTCAAAAGCATCACTCATACAGCGATATATCTAACGGATGACCGCATTTTTGGAAAAGATGTCCGCGATTGAACAAGGCCGCCGAGGCCGACAACACATGTGACGTACGTCACGATTCTCATTCCCTCTCCTCTTTTCTTCGTCCCCTCGAGCTGGTGAACCGAAGCGAGGAGGCGAGAAGCGAGGCCGCTTCCCCTCATTTTCACCTGTTCCAAAAGGATCGTGACGTCAAAGTCCTCGCTTGATCGCGCCCTCTTTTCAAACATACGGCCATCGGATCCGTTTGCGATATCGATATATGTGTGATGTTTTGGAGTTTGTAGCGTCCCGTTCAACACTTCTCCAGCCTTACTTTGCAAAAATCCAAATTTCCGTTCAACATCCTTTTAAGCCTTACCTTGATGGAGTTGGCGCTGATGTGCTCTCGTCGCTGACTTCTTCTGGTGATTGCACCTGCGATGAGTTTTGTCCACCAAGACTACAGTGTCTGGAATGCGTCTTCGTCTGTTATGTGTGGCGTTCTCTCCCGCGCATACACCAAAAAGCGGTTTCGAAGTGGTAAAAAATTACGTCACAGAGGCGGGCGCGTCATGTTGTTAGATATCGCGATCGTTTCGACTGATGCTATGAGTCCCAGCATCAGTCTGTCATCGCGGAGTTCCAACTCCTGGCCGCTGAAGCTTCTGTGGACTGTCAGGCTAAAGAGTGACCTTCCAGTAGAGCAGGCAATCCTGTTCTACTAAAAGGTGTGACACTGGAGGTGTCACATCCTCCAGTGTCACACGGCTTCTGTGACACCTCCAGCACCGCGGCTGGCAAAAACATGACACTTTATGACTTAAAAGACGGAAATAGAGGAACGACTTTTAATGGACTTGCAAACACACCAGTCGTAATTTGTGATCCAGAGGCCGTAACCAAGGCTTACCCAAAATAAAAAAAAACAGAAAGCAGACAAGACAAAAGTGTAGTTCCAGAAGGAAGAATTACCAGCTGTCAAAACCTAACAACTCGATTTCCTCTAACTTTTACTGACGATTTCATATAATAATTAGAATAAACTACACCTATTGGGTTTTTTAGAAGGGGACAATCGCAGGGGTGTCAGGTTTATTTTCCTGTATTGAAATGAATATTTTATACGAGGTAACGGGCCTTGCTTGTGCGAAATGGGGTATGTCGGGGCCAAACGAGACGGCATAAATGCGACATTTTGAGTTGAGCGCCATCTGTATGCGAATCTTGCAATGCGCGATTAGCTTGATACTTTATGGACATGTGCTAGCACTTGCCAGTTTTACTTCATAGGAAATCTGCTACGATTGGTGGGGAATGCATACTGGCGAAAACAAAAGTGCAGCTGTTTTTGGCGGCCCAACGAGTCGCCAAAATGTAGTAAAATTCTGCACTTGCGCTAATCTGGGTGCGTAAAGCTGAGTTTGGAGAAGTTACTGGACTAATATAAGCCCTATTTTATTTGTCGGCTTTGTTAGCTAGCTGTAGAAAAACTTTTATCGCTCCATTTTTTTATGGTTATAGCAGTGAAGTTGTTTAGACAAGAGTGGGGCAAAACACGACAATATAGCTATCAACGGGCTTAAATTGATTTTCAGCGCGTGCAGTGTTTGCTCTCGTGCTGTTTTTTTCTCGTTTATTGATTAGTGTCATTCGGTCATACAAAACAAAAAATTCAGGGCTTCATGGTGCGAAAATATCATTATGAAAAGACTTGAAATTGTTCGCCTTCAGCGTCGGTCTAACCGCGCTGCAGCATCATTCAGGGTACCTCAGCATGCACCGCAAAGGCGTGCAAGAAATATCCACGAATGAGAAGAGCAAGGGCTTTATAAAAGTCAAAATATGTACTCAGAAAATTCATTTTAATAACCCTCCCCCTTCCAAAAAAAAAAAGAACAACTCGTCAAGGATATTGTGCATATACAGAAGTTTCCTTCTTTGCTCAAGTACTAGGATGTGGAAAGCATATCTACTGCTCGGTTATCAGAGTGAAGACGATGGCTTGCAAACTCTTCGTTCACCGAATAAGCCGGCAAAACGGAAATGTCCTGCAAACTGCGTAACGAGTGCCAAATGTGAAGGGCAGTGCCTGGTGTGCAAAAAAACTGAGGCTAAACAGTGCTTCGTTTTGTGTGGATCCAATGCACGGCGTGCAAACAGTGGGCTCACAAAGATGGCGTTGGGATCTACGGAGTATACTTCAAAGGTTCAGAGTGCAAAAACTCCGCTGTCTTTTCTTTCTTTTCTTTTTCTTTTTATAGACATTATAGATTAGTGGGTAGACCTGAAGACCACTACCCTATTTTGTATAGATAGTTTGCCCCGTTAGGTCTCTTCTGCCCCGGGGTTGGGGCCAAATGAGACATTTGTGACTTTTTGTTATCAATTCAAATTCTGTAGTTCTGCTAACTAGAGTCAAGTCGTCTTTGTTGATCGGAGTGCCAAGACGCGAAAAAATTAGGTGTACCCCAAAACCAAATCTGACAGAAGGTGGAAGCAACAACTTTACCAACACGGTGTTGAAGCAACTTTGAGGGATATATAAACAAAGAATGCAACTTTCTACATCCTACATTCTTGTATGTACCACGCACGAAATCTGGTCTACTAATATTGCACTTTATTTAATTTTAGTTATTTAAAAAATAAAGCTAAATGATAAATTTGGCTTCTTAGTAACTCTTTCACATTGAGGACTTTTTCGGTTAATTGTTTACATATCTTAAAATAAGGTTTTTGAGTTGTAACTAATTGTATCGAGTATGTTATCGTTTGTGAAATTTTATCAAAAAACTTTACCGTTCAACTATTGTAACGATAATTTTATTTCCGGCCACATAAGTCTGAAAACTGAATAAAAGTAAACATTATGCAACTTTTAGGCTACATTAAAAAAATAATTATAATCTAATGTTTCCAAACTTCACTCAATGAAATCTAATCTGCTCAAAGTCTCTCTAACTTTCAGTGATTTAGTGGTTTTCAATGTCACTCAGCAAGTTTTTAAATGTAACCATGTTTGTCTAAAGAAAAAAAAATTAAATATCGATCTACTAGCTTTAGTTAGTTATCTGACTTCGCGTTTCGAGTAGCTCCCTCAAATTTTCTTTTCTCAGCTGTTTAATTCGCCTGCATATAACGCATGAGCCTTGTTTTAAAAGTATTTATAAACAAATCTGTAAAGCGAAAAAAAAACGTTCATGCCTTTCCACTCTGGTGAAGACGGAAGACCAGCGAAGCTGTACTATGGTGGGAATGAAGTAATGGCCGGCCGCAAGTCGGCAAGCCAGAGTGGAAAGGCTCGAAAGGTTGTCGCCGTCTATAAGTGACGGCGGCAACCAGACAACCGGCAAGTCGGTTGTCTGGTTGCCGCCGTCACTCATAGATGGCGGTAGCGGTCCAGAGTTCTTTGTCATCCGGTCATTGAGGACGGACACGATCCTGGGGAATCTAGCCCTTAGCAGCTCCGCTGTAAAAGTCCGAGGACACCTAAGCACTTATAAGTTGTGAATGCGAAAGCATGATTGTCGTTCTTGCGCTCCCTTAGAACGTCTGCGGCGTAGTGGCGTGGACGGCCACGCTTCGCCGGCGGACGGCCGAGCGCGCGCTTTCGTGAAGTGGCCGCGCCGCGCTGAGCTCGGCCGTGCAGCCTCTCTTGAGTGTGCCCGGACGCTCCCTCCTCTTACCTGCGTCCGCGCCGCTGCGTGCGCTGCGCCACCACAAAAAGTGCTTCTCTGGTGTTTTTTTTTGCAACTACGCCGCACGAGAGTTAGCTGGAGCGTCGTTCTTTGTTAACGCGCGTCAGGCAATGGGAGCATAATCCATCAGAAATATGCTTTACTTGGGAAAGGGGATCTAAGGTGCCGTTTTGGCAACGTTTGGCGTGGTTTCAAAGCTGATGACGTCGGTTCATGTTGGAAAGTTATAGACGCTGGGAAGTATGATCCCAGGGCTCCGCCGTTTTTCTACTTGTGAGTGCGGATCGTCTAAAAAGCAAGCCTTGCTAAAACAAGCCCATGCTTGCCAAAATAGTACCTCAACAACGCATGTTTTACCCACGGAGGAAACACTAGCTCTGATAGCGTGGCTCCTTACAAACCTGTATAGTTTAAGAAGATCCAAGAAAATAACACCAGAAACAGGATATTTATTCCGTCACACAAATCGACGACGTAGCGATCCTTTTGAGTCAAAGCAAAGATTTATAAGCACAGAATTTCAAAAGTAATTGTGTGTGTGTTTACACGGGGGAAAGTAGTATGCCCTAGTGGGCGTCTGGTATTTTCACTGCAGAGGATACATTTAGCTAGTACAGCACCACTGCTAGCCTTTTAACGCGACCGGACGCAGGTACGAAGCTCATCCAGATCGAAACGGGCAGGGTCTGAAATCCCGATGATCTCTGGGTTCTGCAGCAAAGCGAGTTTTCACCCTATGTGCCTCGAGCTGCTGTGCGCAAACACACTCGGCACCGATACCTTGAAGACAAATAAGCAGGAAAGTAATATATCTATTTTAATTTTAGAGAAAGTATTTTGCATAAATCCCTAGGGCTAGACGTCGCCATTCTGCAGAGGCTTGCTGAGTGTCGCTCGAAATTCAGCCCTGATGTCGTCGAGCACGGCGGTTTCACGCAGGACATCAAGAACCGTGAGGGCGAGCACTGTGGCAATGGTGAGCGCCTTCTCGCGCGACTGGAGGGTGCCAGTGGCCTCGTTGAACTCCGACGAGTGGTTCTTTCCCGCGGTGACAATGCCAAAGACGGGGTGGATGCACGGGAGCCGGTGGGAGATGTTCCCGATGTCGGACGTAACTCCCGTCGCGACGAACTGTCCTGGCTCCGAGTCTTCGAAGGTTATTCCTAGACAGCAGAAATGCATCCTTCCATCACTGCGAGGCACGACTACAGTAGCCATATATATATGCGCCGAGAAACCGAAGGAGGAGGGGAGGAGAACGTGGGGTACGTCAGAACGCCGAGCTCTGCTTGGAATGATTAGTGGGTAGACCTGAGGCTGAAGCTAGATGCCTCTGTCACCACCGAACTCGTCAAACCCGCTCGAATGCGAAAAGCCATAGGCGGGACGCTGGTGTCGCGCGTTTTAACGCACTCGACGAGGCGCTGGTGACAAAGGCATCTAGCTTCAGGTCTACCCACTAATCATTCCAACCGCAAGCTCGGCGTTCCGACGTCCCCGCGCGCTCTCTTCTCCTCCTCCTCCTTCAGATTCTTGGCATATAACACAGCCTCCTATATACTGACAAAGCCTGGCAGATCGCCACGAAAAGCGGCCGCCGAAATGGAAAGATGGAGCTGGCAGACAACGGATGAGAGGAGAGCAACGTGACTGGCGCCCCGCTGCGGCGAGACGCCGAACACACTTGTCCCGTGCGAACAAGTGTGGTTCGGGTCCTCGCCGCTGCAAAAGCTGTGCACTGACGTCCAGGTTCCCCGAGAAATGGCTCTTTGATACCCCGTGCTACCAGATCATCGCGCTCCAAATTTGCGACCTGGTACTTTACGGCTCCGTCGTCGAACTGCCGGGCTTTGTGAGTATACACTCTCAACAAAAGGATAGTCGTAGGGTACGACCTTTGGGGTAGTAAGAAGCCGTCACAGATATCGCTACCCCCACTTAGTTATACTAACGACCCCATGGGTAGTTACACGGCACGCAATCAACAGGTGCTCACGGCGAGCACCCCCAAAAGAAACATGGCGGGCTGGCAAGCGACAGTGGAGCAATACGAGTAAGGCCTAGCGAGCTGGACTGCTTTTTGCTAAAATACGATTCTCAAGTGCGTACGCCCGTTCGCTGCCTTCCGTGCGTGCTAAATCACTCCAAAACGCGCCTCGAAGCACCGGCACCGCACCTATTACGGGTAGGGGCGACGGTGTGTGAGGGGAGGGGGGGGCATTCGAGGGGGTTTGTCTGCGACTGCTTTCGCGCGACCGGCTGCATTTACTTCGCGGCCAGAAAACATTCAAAGAAGGAATCGTATAGCGACAAATGGAATGATGTCTTTATTGAACAAAGCATCTGCTTGCTGTGCTTGCCGCAAGTGATCCGGCGTTTTCGGCTGACAACGGCGAGGCGAAGCATCACCGATTCAAGCGGCGTAGGTTCCGATCGTTCAACGCTCCTGCTCACCGGTTAGCATTCGTTATCCACTTTCAAGTCTCTGGTAATCCTCACCGCGTCTGTGCACGCACTTGGCGCTATTCACCGCACGGAACACCCATTCAACTGGCTATGGGACTGATCCCACTGGGACGAGAGGCCGAGAACCGAACCCTCCGTAGGCTGCTCCGTGGAGCCATGGAACGCCTCCATGTTTTCCACTCAAATAAGTAGACAAATAAACGCGCGACTCCTTGAATTGGCCGGCGACACGCGCCACCTAACGGACAGCGCTTAAACTAAAAAAAAAGAAACCAACTGTTCTTTTTTTGAGCGCCTGGCCAGATATCCACGTATGTACACAAACCACACCACGCTTCACACATGCGCGACATACAGACACCATAGCATTTTATACATGGACGCGTTCACAAACAGCACAGGGTACAACATGAGATATGGACACTCTACATTTCTATACACACTACTAGTCGACACCACCAGCTTATATACTGCTGTATTTTCTGTGACCGATTAGGATGGTGACCACTGTCATATTTCGCATAAATACGAAAAGACTGTGCAAGATTTACCCGTATATAATATTTTCCTCTACTGCCCTCACGAAAGGGCTCGTATCTCTAATGTAATCCATTGCAAAAGTTAACTGCAGGTTATAAATAAATTTGAATAGTCGCTACAGGTCACGTTTTGATCAGTTTCGTTTTCTCGCTAGCCTACACTTCAAGTATACAGAAGCCTGTTTAATTAATTGTATTAATTATCGAAACCAATTTCTGCAATCACAGCTTTCTGAACACGCTGATGCATTTTCTTTCCTCTTTTTACATATCCGAATGACTTCAGCGGCGGTTGAGTAAAAGTTGAGCACACTGAGCACGCGCACGTGATTCCAGCGAAGCCCGTCCGCCGGTCCTCCCCGAAGCGTTGTTTCAGTTTTCTTTTTTTCGCTTCAATTGTTTCTGCTCAAGCTTCCAGCCACGTCGGACGGTCTGTCGCCGGGGCGCGGTTGGTTAGCGCTCGCGCCGCTGTGTGTGCCGTCTCGTTGTGGTTGTCATTGCGTTCCGACGCGTCGCCCGCGTGCGCCGGGAGCCACTTGATTCTCACTTTTCTGTCTTGCAGTTTGACCGCTCGCAATACTCGTTCGGTCTCCCGGCAGATTTGGCCTTTGGTGAACTTTCGCACCGCCTGTCTCGAGTCACTCAGCACCGTGTGGCAGTCTGCGTCGGCGATGGCCATCTCCTCCGCTTGTTCCGCTCCAGCGCTTCTCACGCTCGCTGCCGTCCTCGTGGTGCCGGTCGACGCCTCGATGACAACCGCTGCGAAGGCGTTCCGTTGACATTCGGCCGCGTCCACGTACCGCGCGTGCTCGTCGTTGGCATGCAGGTCGATGAGAGCCTTCGCCCTCGCTTTTTGTTTGAAGCATTTTTTTTGTCGAGTATGCTCGATGAAATGTGCAAAATGAGCCAGTGAAGGCGAGTCATATATCCCGAGACAGAGAAATACTGAAATACACGGACATGATCCCATATATCTGTGTACGTTCGTCCTGTCCAGCCTCAGTCGTGGTGTTCAATACTTCATACTTCACTGCACTTGAAAGCAAAAAAATTGGGTATGACAGGCGTGCAAGTTCGGCGGAACCGAGGAGGCCATTTGCAACTGATCTGCACGCAGAACTGACCGATCACACCTTTAATGAGAGCACGCTCTTTACTGAACCGCACAATAAAAGACGACAAGAGTATCTCGTCCGGAGAACAATCAAGTCAACTCACGCCTGTGCGTAGCTTCCTGTGCATTTCTATAGATTTGGTTAAATTTCTCGAGCACGACGCTAGCTGCCAGCTGTTTACTGCTGTACATGGTAAAACCCGCGACGGAAGCAAAAAGGACAACCGCGATACTTTTTATCTGCCTCGGGTTTTAGAAGGTGCCTACCAAGGTTGCCTGTACTCTTTGGCAATGTTTGTTTTCTGCCAGTTTAGGCGAACTGAGCCACACGCCTGTTTCGACCGGTTCAAATTTGAATAAATGGTAACCGACGCACAAAGAAAAGAAGTTTCAAGTACTTTTTGAGATTTTTGAAGTGGCTTTTACTATTGAACAACGGCATGCACTTGAATGTTCAATTCAAGAGTTTATAAAACGTGACTACCCCATGCTTGTCACCTGCCAACAGGGTGGTAACGCTCAATGGCTCGAGCCGAATGGGTCGTTAAGTAAGCCTGTGGGGTCGTTACAGCCGTCAAAACTAGGGATGTCGCGAACCACCTGAGGTTCGATTTCGAAAGGTTTCGATATTTTCGAAGCGAACTGAGGTTCGCATTCGAAAAATTTCGATATTTTCGTACCGACCGAGGTTCGAATTCGAAAAATTCGTAACTTTCGACCACAGTAGAGTTTCGAATTCGAAAAGTTCGAAGCTTTCACGGTTTCTAAAATTTCGGGTTCGAATATTTCGAATATTCTTTTACTTGAGGTTCGATAAATTCGAAGATTTCGAACTTTCCTAACTTAAAAATTCGAGATATTCGAAAAATTTGAATTTCTTGAAATCTGAAGTTCGAAAAATTCGAAGATTTCGAAATTCTTTGGATATAAAATTCGAAAAATTCGAACGCTTCGAATTTTTATAGACATAAAGTTCGAACAATTCGAAGATTTCGAATTTCTTTCTACATAAAGTTCGAAAAGTTCGAAAGTTTCGATTCTCCTTTAAAGCTATTGAAAAAAAAACTTCGAAGATTTTGAATTTTTTTTAAGTCCAAGATTTCAACGTTCGAAGTCCGGTTTTAATGTTCCTCCACAGTTTCAGTTTGAAATAACGTTTTCACGACTCACTGGTTTTCACGAAATCAGGTTTAGAAAAGTTAGGGTGTGATATTTAGATTCCGCGAAGTTGGTCAGGCAATTAAATGAGACGACGAGTGTCCCGGATGTGCTGGAATATTTGCCAGTACAGAGTGACGTGTGACCATAGATCAGTAATTTTGACCACCAGCCCAGGGGTGGGGGTCTTTAACATGCATTGCGCAGTAGTGATCACACGAACGCACTGTTTTACGATACTCACCCAGTTCGAAACGGCCAGGGGAGGGCAGGAGGTTGAGGCTCAGAAAAACCTTGAAGCGACTTGGCAAATTACCTTCGCACCCCTTGCACGCTGGTAGTAATGCAATCGAACGCCGCCCGAGTGACGCTGGCATATAGTTAGTTAAGTTTGTAATTGTCCTGGAGGTTTATTTTCCGGGACGGAGGAAACGCCCCGCAAAAAGCACAGAAGCCGACACAACTGGAGGTCGAGGAGCGTTCTACCATACAAGTGGCGTCGGAAGAGAAAAAACGGGGGGAGGGGGTGCTCTGGCCCCCCTTCGCCTCCTTCCAGATATTTCGGACTGTAAAAGAAAACAATACGGGGAAAGAGGGCGTGGTCGAGCTTATTTTAATCTGAAATTATTTATGTGTATGTATAACTACTGTCGCTCTTCGCAGCATAAAAGATCGCGTAGACGCCGTAGGTGGTCATAGTCGGAAACTCGTTGTCAGAAGGCACTACTTGTCACATGCTTAGAGGTTCCGAAGTTCAAAGCTATGTCTTTTCGACCTCAATAACTGTGCCATTGGTAAAAGAAAGAAAAACATAACAATAAATGCGGGTATAAAAAGCTGGAGAAAAAAAAAGAAAGAAACTATAAAAATCCCGCCGGAAGTGTTGTATTCTTGCATATTCAGAAGCTCAAAACTTCGAAACAAGTTTTCCTACTCAAATATGCACAGGCTAAAAAAAAAAAAAACACTTCCCAAAAACGTAAAGCCAAAAAAAAAAAAATTAATGACGTGTTGAATTTGATTAATATTAGAAATCTTCCCCCATGAGTTAAAATTATTCCTCAACGTGAAAAAACAATAAATACATTATTTTGTATTCTGCAGATGGCAATGATATGTTACAGACGTACTGTCTGTGGTGTTAATTTAAATGCGATACCTCAAGCAACTTAGACGAAAAACAAAATACCAAGTTTAGAGCATAATTGCCCGTAGATACATGTTTGGATATTTCTTCGAAACTCATCTTGAGTAACAATAATCACATCTACTTACCTAAGCTATACATAGATCATTCTTAAAACGTTTAACATCTCAACCGTAAATAGCTTCGGCTTTAGCCCGCTTCAAATATGGCACAAACGGCAATCGTCAAAAACCCGTCGTCCTTCCTCGCCCCTTCGGGAATTAATTTCTTTAAAACTGAGCGTGCCAGAACATTGTAATAAACGGCATTGTCTTTGGTAAGAAACGCAGCACGGCACGTAAAAATTCGAGGAAAAAAAAATTACGAATGTACCTCACTACTTGAATTCAAATGAAACCGTCCGCCGGTCTTTCGAAGTTCGACGAACGTCGAACTTTTACCCTAAAAGTTCGAAGTTCGTCGAACTTTTGATTTTTCAGGATTCGATAGTTCGAAACTTTACGAATTCTCTCGATAAATAAGTTCGAAAGTTCGAAAATTATCGAATTCCTTGGCGTAGGAAGTTCGAAATTTCGAACTTTTTAGTGCAAGAAATTCAAAAGTTCGAAAATCATCGAATTTTTTGGTCTGTCATGTTCGAAAGTTCGACAAGCATCGAATTTTGCAGCGTAATAAGTTCGAAAGTTCGAAAGGGATCGAATTTTTTAGCGTAATAAGTTCGACGGTTCGAAAAGCGTCGAACTTCTTCGTTTAACAAGTTCGAAAATTCGACTTCCGTCGAATTTTACGATATAGAAAGTTCGAAAATTCGAAATCTTTCGAACCTTTCGAACCGCTTGATTCGATCATCGAAACTTCGGTTCGAAAAAGTTCGCGGCATCCCTAGTCAAAACGCATGATGACGAGGGGGGGGGTGCTCACTTTTTCTTAGAGTGATGGAGGAGGCTATGGGTCTACCCACTATATCATTCCCACCAGAGCTCGGCGTTCCGACGCCCCCGTGCGCTCTCGTTTCCTCCTCGTCTCCCTCAAATTTTTCGGTACATAGTCGCTGACAAAGTGAGAACGACAGGGCAGAGCTTTCCGTTGTTCCGTCTCCAGCTCGATCTTCCTGCCTTCGACAACGCTTCGGCAGCTCGCGCTGCTCGAGCACGCGCGCGCAGCCAAAGCTGGGTGGACAGAATGGAACGCGACCCGGGAGGAGGCCGCGGGCGTTCGAAAGACAAGCCCTGCGGTTTTGTTTTTGCAAGCCCTGCCGTTCTTATAAACATTGGAAGGCTGCCTAACACCATTCCGATGCCAATAGCACCAGCGGCGCGACGCCAGGGCCGCGTGCTGGTGCGCACACAATTCCAACATGTATGCAAGTCCTCAGCCCAGCGTTAGATCCCCTCATCCCAGCACGTGCATGGTCGTCGCTTCGGAAAGCGAGCAAATCACGCGCCATACGCACGAATTCTGAACATGGAATCGGCCAGGAACTCTTTTTTTTTTCGAAAGGTCTATAGGGAGTATTCACTGGCGGCCATATCTGTGTGCGCGGCTGCTGAGCGCGTGCTGACGGCGAGCTTCCGCAGTCCTTTTGGAGCGTGCATTTAGCACCATCAAGGTTGCCGGTCTTAGCAGGCTATTGATGTAAGCTCGTTCTGGGGCATGCGCTCTAAAACATCGCCCTCAAATATGGCGATCCAGTGAATACCTCATATAGGGAGTTCACTTGTGGACATTGATGCGCGCGCCACTGCTGAGCGCGAATCTGACGGCGAGATTCCACAGTCTTGCTGCAACGTTACTTGCCTTTCGCACTATCAAGATTGCCGCGGTCTTAACAGCCTATTAATGTGAGCTCGTTCTGAGCATGCTCTCTTAATATGGCCCTCAAACATGGCGTCCAGTGAATACCCCCTATAATCAGATTGCACAGTCCATCAGAGTGTCGGCGGCGACGGCCTTTAGCGCAGACGACGTGCAAGCAAAAAATAGCGCCCCCTCGCGTTTTCCCTCCTGGTGGCTTCAGTGCCTCCCATTAGGAGCTGCGTGGCAATCGTCGCGCTTCTTTCAGTCATTGTAGCGCGACAATTCTTTTTGGAAGGAGCGGCTCAATATTGCTCTGTATGAGCGAGTAGACGTTTTCTGAACTTCAGTGGCATCTAGAGGCTCAAATATGCTTTTGTCATGTTGATGCTCTCTAGTATTCGGCCCATGGACAACACGCCAGCGTGCGCAAGCTTTGGGAATAAATCCTTTCCGAAGTTCACCGCTATCCAGCGGCTTAAATATGAATTTAACTTCTGTCATGCAAATGCCCGTAAAATGTAGTTTTGGGCCCGACACGCCAGCGTGCGTGACCTCTGAATTTGAATATTCTCTAGAATTCAGCGCCTTCTATACTCGTATTCACCTCAAAAACCCAAGTAAAGAAAACCCGGCTCCTCGCAGACCGTTTCTAATTTTCCCCTTCATCCGTTGAATGAAAATTTATGTAGGTGTACCTTAGATTAAATTTATGTTATTTTATCTGGATGTACACGTTCCAATGCACCAGAAGCATCGTTTCTTCTTTCCGACAACCAAATCTTATAAAAATTAGTATTACTAAATAAGCTACGCTTCAGAGTAACGACACTTGGATACTCTGAAGCTTTATTTGAAATCACATCAAACGCTTTTCCGTCCTCCACAAATGTTTAAATAGTTCGCGACAAAGCAAAGCAATGTTACATGAGCTTCCCTAACACTGAATCTAGTAGTGAGGAAGTCGCACTTTTGAATCATGACGATCGGCAGTTGCGTCGGCTCTGCACAAGCACGAAAATGGCAGCGCCCACAACAAGGTCGGGGAAAGGAGTGCCGATACTCTAAGCGCAGCTCATTTAGTGGCTCTAGTAAGAACTACTTCGCGCAACGCGTGAATGATACGCAATACTTCCTTTTTACTTGATATGAAAATGAGTATTGTGGATAAATATAAGTCTAATATTTCTGCCTCACGGTAATATTTAATTTCAATTTCATTGAATTGCATTATCTGATCGGCCAATCACACGTCAATGGCAGTGAGTGTACTCTTCGTCGCACAGCTCTTTATCGATTAGTTTCAATTTCAATGCTGGCATAAAGAAGAAAAAACACCGGTTTGCAACGCTGTGACTGCAATTTGCATTCAATAGTCTAAACAAAGTTAGTACCGACTGCGCCCCTGATCCTAAAGTGTGACGCGATGCTCAAGAGAGGTGTGACGCTGGTTAAAGATTACGACCGACACAATGCTCGCTGTCCGTCGGCTGCCACACAGAAGTCAACGCATGGCCTCCAGGATTTTTCGCGCGCTGGCAGCGCTCTTCAGAGCCATTGCATTCGCCCGGTAGAGGCTGTAACTGCGGGGCGCTTGGTGGCCTCGGATCCAAACCAAACAACACAAAGAAATAGCCGCGTATTATCATCATCACCCTTATCGTTCGTCTTTAGGAGACGGCGCGAAATCTGCTCCCCGCCTCTCGCCGCAACACGCAGACCTTTGTCAAGGAAGAAGTTGATCGATGTTTGAAGGTTCATCTTTTCAAAGAGCGAACGGTGTAGAACGAACGCCCACGATGTTGTTTTCAAACAAGATGCGCTTCTAATCATTTCAGTAAAAACACGGGAGTTGATCAAAATCAGGAAGGCGAGTCAAAATATAAATTCGCACTAAATAGTGAAAGTGATAGTGATTTATTTCGGCTCAGGACCGAGCGCCGCAGAAATGCAAGTCGCCCATACTGTGAAGGCCCACGGCATCGCGTCCAACAAAAATGAGATGTTATTGGACAGATGACTTTTTGAAAGAAATGGTGATGATGGTTGAAAAGGAGCTTGTGGACGAGGGTTAGGAATTGATGTTGCGGTTGAAGAGGGTGAAGAGCGTTAGGCTTGCAGCGCTCTTCGCGACGGTGGTGTTCGTGGGGCCGCAATGGGCTGCTGACTTCTAGCAGGCCGGTCTCGAGAACCTGGCGATGGCTCCCTGTGCGTACGGCTTGCAGACGAGCTGCCCGAATTTCTGGCGACGCAGGGAGTCCAGCACCTTAGTGGTGGAGCTCCAGGGGCTGGGGCCGGTGTTGGCCTGGCGGCGGTCTTCGCGAAAGTGGGCTCTGAATTCTCCCAGTTTGCGGCCGAGCTCGTAACCAAGCAGTGTGATTAGCTGGCTCTCGGACGAGGGGGAAGGAAAACACGTCTTATGCCCAGCTGGCTTCCTCTTCTTTCGATCTTGGATTCTGAGGTATCATCCAGCGAAGCAGCACAAAGATCGGTGCAGCAAATAAAACTTTTCGAATCAACAAAGGTCGACTTATATTTCTCCATTCTGATGATGAGGAACAATGAAGATGCAAGTTTCATGTCGACGCGGCTCGCACACTTGACAGCGTGATTTGAGGTGATTTTGTTTCCGTTTCTGGATACTTTCTAAGCGCCGCATGCGGAGATTTACCGAATTAACTCGGCTCGCTTTTTCTGCTGGGCAGCCGAGCGTTTGCAAAGGATGGAGCAGAGCGCGGGAAAAATCTCAGAGGCCATGGTCTACGTAAATCGGTTCTGGTGGGAACACCACTGTCTTGTTGGACGCTTCCCATACACCCGAGAAGACAATGTCTAGGATTGCTGCAATGAGGGTCAATGCATGCGCACATAAGCTAGTGCAAAAACAAAATACAGGAAGATCCATAGGTTAGTTTTTAGTGAATGCGTAGCCTGGACCCTTGAGAAACGCCACACACTTCCTCCTTTGGGAATCGCTAACGCTGACCCTTTCACTTTTCTGTTTTGGCTTTCTCTTGCCTCCTCTATTTTTCGCAACCTCTTTTTGGCCTCGTTACGAGGTCAGTGTTAGCGATTCCCAAGGGGAGGCATGTGCGGGCGTTTCACAAGGTCATGCTAGCGCATTCCCTAAAAATCCATCAATGGATCTTCCTGCAATTTTCTTTGACCCCTTTTTCGTACCCTGCCTGTCAGGAGTACGTCGACGCCATTGGATATGGTCATCCATATCACTCGTGGAAAGAACCATATTCATAACACTTTTAGAGGGAACCGCATCCATATCACTCGTGGAGGGACCCGCATCCTACAAACACTCATCGCACCGCTACTATGGAAGCCCAGAGCGAAGAACATCCGGCGACTGCAAAGCCGCAACTGAGCACAGTCGCATTCACCGCGCCGCGGCGCAACACCTATTAGATAACAAAGCCGCACTGGCGCAGCACTCGTCTCCAACCAGTGTTTAGCGTTGGCCTCTCTGATGACGCCACAACATTCTGCACTACGACTTTGTTATCTAGGATGTGTTGCGCGGCGCCTCCTCCTCTCTGGCCCCGCAGCAGCTTGCGCGTTACTTTGGCTCGAAAACGTCAAAAGCCCTGTCACACTGAGGCAACACGACGGCAACAGCAACACAACACGTCGTCCAACAGTCGGGCAACTTGTTGCTCGCTCCCCGTGTTGTCCGACAAACCTGTCACATCGCGGCAACAGCACGACAACACGAACGACAACTAAAATGTTGCCTCGGTATGACAGCTTTCGGCAACAAAAACAGCAGCAACTCGTGTTGGACAACGTGTGTTGCCCTGATCGCTGGCTGAGCGAATTTCGGGCCGGCAACACGACAACATAGATAGCTTCGATGGTAGAGTTAGTCCCCTATCAATAACGTCTTACTCAAATAAAGGCTTGGAAAACGTTATTTAACAATAATTAGGGCTGGCGTGCAGCTAAAATTTTTTTATTAATGTTTTTGCTTACGGAAAGCGATTTTCGAAATGTTCACAGCTACGGTCGTGAACGTTCACTGGTTTTGAAATTAAAACTGCCGAGAGACCAGCTGACATTACTGATAATTAAATAAAATAGCATGCCTACTCACCCGCTGATAAAGTATAATAAAAATAATCCAGAAAACCAAAGAATAAAATATCGAAGCATTAAAACGACCACTCTGATCATGATTGTTGATGCTTGGAACTTGGAACCAGCCGCTACCAGGCACCTGATTTGTTTTAAAAATACCCAGGACGTTTTGGCGGATGAAGCGATGACATAGCAGGCGGTAGGCAAATGAACAGCGTTGAAAAATATTTATTCCACCGATTGTTATCAAGGCCGATCGTGTCAGTGTCGCTGTTTTGAAGCACTGTCAGTTCAGTCAAAGCCGTCTGTTCAGTTCAACATCACGCTACAAAAGACGCTTTGGGGTACTGCTGGTGTTAACTCAATTTTACAGAAGAAATAGGAATTGCACGAAAGAAAGAACCGGGCAGAAACACTTCATACGGTGGCGTAAATCCCGAACATATATCAGCGATGTCACTTTCCTCGGTTAGGGCTATCTGCTTTGTCAGCGAATGAAGCACATTGCGATAAAATAAAGAGCGGAAAATACTCCCCGTGTCAAGTTTTCTAATCACAATCACTGGATGATGTCGTATTGTAGTAATTTCCGGCCCTTCGAACGCACTAGCACTTTGCAGAGTCACATTTCCAGCGACGCCGCGCCGGACACGAACGAAGGTAAACAATCAAGATGGCGGAGTATTCCGCGTGTTGTCCTCGCCGTCAGCGCGGTGTGACAGGGTTGTCGGACAACAAATCGGGCAACACTGTTGCCGGGCGGCAGCAACATGTTGCCCGACTGTTGTTGTTGCCTTGATGTGACAGGGTCGCCGGCAACACGACTTCCCCGTGTTGCCGGATAGAGTTGTCCAACTGTTGCCTCAGTGTGACAGGGGCCTTAAGGGCTCGTTTGGACTAAAACCACGGTTGTGTCAGTTTGTCAGAGCCGGGGAGAGTTGGAGTGGTTGATGCGTGCTGACGTCAGCGCTTCAGACCAATGGGAGCGTCCCACGCGTCAACCTCTCCGCCTCCTGCTCCCTCTCTCGCCGGTGCTGACAAACGAAACATACCGCCGGGTTTTAGTCAAAATAAGCGTTTTAATAGCTAACAAATTAAGAAAAACCTATGAAATGTTTTTTCTTTTGTTGAACTTCTGCAGCTTCTCGTAGGTTTCTTTTCAGACTGACCAAACTAGTCAATCTAAAAGGCAAAAAAAAACCAATAATGTTTACAGGTCCATGTAGGTACTTTGTAATTGAATCAATTGTAAATAATATTTGGGAACTTACCAAGTCGTTCCGCAGTGCTTCTGGTAGAGTCGTATGAGTACTCTCGTTCTGTATCATATGCTTGGCGGTCGGCGACTTCTCCGATATGGTGGCTGTGCAGCCGGCCGCCAAGGCAGCGGCACGAGAAGCAGGCCTCCACCTGCTCCTTGATTGTGAGCATTTCCGTTGTCGTGGGTGCCCGGACGCTGTAGCACAGCTCGCTCTCATCGGGAATGATGTTGCTCTGTGTCCCGGCATTAAGCATCACCCCTGGAACAAACAAACGTTTCAAAGAAATAATTTTACGAAATACATTACTTGCACTGATGTCACTTCAGGGGCCATTCTATTGGCTAGAACCCGTAGACAAGGTCCGCTAAGAGTATAGGCACTCCATTTCCAGATCATCTCATGGGTGCCGCCATATTGGTGCTTATTGCAGAGCGAGCGACGTAATTACCATTAGAAAATGTGATAACCTGAGCTGTCACTATGGTGTCAGGAAGCTCAGGCTATGCGGAGCGCAAGTTTGTCTGCGTCTTGCGCAGGGTTGCGGTGACGTCAGAACACCGAGCTCTGATTGGCTCAGATTGAAGGATAGTGGGTAGACCTCAAGGCAGCTAGCATTGAGGTCTACCCACTATCCTTCTAATGAGAGGCAATCAGAACTCGGCGTTCTGACGTCACCGCAACCTCTGCGCCAGAAGCAGACGAACTTGCTCTCCGCCAATCGGTGTTTTCTCTCGCGGTCTTTTTTAACATTTCTGAAAAACGGAAATGGCTGAGGTGTCGTTGCTACGCACTTCAAATGGGCCATGAAATTCTTTTTCAACTCCTTTCTCCTTAGCTTTCCTCCACAATTCAAAAGCGAAATGAGAAATCACGCGGTTGTGATATGCTAGGGCACCGGTGCGATGACTCCAAGCTCCCACCGTGCTTTCTAGGCGCACCGTGAAACTTGTCATTGGCAAGCGATGATAAGTCCAGTCACGGCACTCATTTCTCACGAACGAGAATCGAAATATTCGTCGACGGATTGAATGTTGACGAGCGCACACTTCCGAGTGACACGGTGCTCGTATTCATTGCGGGAGTTGGGGTAAACTGACGTGTTTGGGTACCGCGGATGTATGTCAGTGAAAGGTGGAAAGCTTTCAAAGGAAAGAACGTACAAAATAGTCCGCTATATTTTCGAATTTTTGTATCGAAAAGCATGTGTTTGACTTTCTACCCTCTTCCTTTTGGCCCACTACGGTTAGTAGGAGTCAAATCTAATATGATTTATACCAGACCGAAATTCATTTCATGGACCCTATGGCCCGTTCGCAGACTTGCGACTCCATAGGACCGAGTAGCTTAATGTTTCTTAAATTATCTTACGACGAGAGAGCACAAGTGTGAACACGCAGGCACGCGCAACCAAAGCCCTGCAAAGCCAGCGACCACGCGCTGAAGGCGGAGCTTCTAGTCTCAGCATAAGGGTGAAAGGAGTATGCGAAACTCCAGCCCAAGGTCGCCCTCTCGCGGACGAGTGAAGAACCAGAGGAGCGGGGACGGCAGCGGGGGCGTTGACAAGGACTGCCGGCCTTGGCGCAGCTATTCTGGTCAGCGTGTTCGTGTATGATGCAATTCTTTCTCTTTTTTTTTTTTAAATCGAGTGCGTTAAAATGGGAATTGTTGTGGTCTTTTTCGCAAGAGCGTTGCACGAAAGGGACCGGGATGTCTAATTTTATTAGGAACTTTTCATAGATCGCATCCGCTGCGGTTTTCAGGTCTTGCGGTCGAACCGCAATCTGTGCTCAAACTGACGGCAAAAGCTCCCGCTATTAGTGCAAGGTTTTTAAGTACAAGTCACGAAAATTTTATTCTTTGTAGAAGGGAGTAGGGAACTGCCGAACTGCTAACGCAACGTCGTGAATGGGTTCGCAATTTATGCGCTGAAAAGCAGTGACATGAAACATGACAGTTCGCTCCAAGTACTTCCTAAACACAAACCACACGTACCGGCTTTCAGTTGATTACGAATGCAAATAAAGAAATCTTCGTAGCATTTTTAAGCGCGTCTTTGTGCCGATCGTGAGGTGTGCTTAGAACGGGCAGTATTGGCGAGACGGGTCGCCACGATGCGAATAACACAGTATACAGATGAACTATACTCTATATTTGAATATTTCTTTAACAGAGCAATAAAAAGAACCCTCAAACACACCGACGTCGCTATTATGCAGTTCTTGCATAGCTCTACCGCAGGCTACTGGCACGGCAACGCTCCTGGCGCGCGCTGAAAATCATTCTTCAAAGGTGCAGCGTGAACGTTTGGTCGCAATGCCTCACCGTACGGTTGCCTGCGGCTACGCTATGTTAAAACTGCCTATTAGTAACCATGGCGCAGGTTGATCACGTCTTGCAATGCGCTAAAACCGCGCCGGTGTGCAGTGAGCTGTGAGCCTCTGGCAGAGACATCAATACTGTGAACGCTGCTCTACCGGAGCATTGCGGCCAGCGTGTGCGGCTAACGATTTAGAGAAATAGTAGACAGGCACAGCGCAAACACCACGATATTTTCACCACCTACAAAAATATTTTGCCATACGCAATTTTGTGACCGGCGTCCAAAACACGCTCGCCTTCCACAAAGTCTAACAAGTTCTGTGATGTTTCCGCAAGTTTTAAAAACCAACATGCTGGCTTCCAAAGCGCACGCCATCATTTCCGTCACCTGTGATACGCTCCTGCCCTGAGCGTTTCGCATTTGTAGCCAAATAAATAAATTTAAGCACACTGACCAGTGTCAGCGAGCAGGCGCATGCGAAATCTATCCTCGTCTCTTCCGCAATTTTGCAACTACCGTCCTGCCATCTTTATGGCTTTGGAGTTGCGAATAGAGAACACTCTAGTAGGCTGGTGCCATTTATGCAGTGACCATGGAACTGCCTTTCGCTAAAACGAAGGTTCTGCCGTATTTACGAGGTCAACTGCACGCACTGACTACGAGAAATTGTCGTTTATAACATTGACAACAGTTTTTTTTTTTCAAGAAAAGAATCAAAGAATGGTGCGCGAAAAGAATATGAAATATACGAGACCGCCGAGTGATCCGCGGCTATCCGATAGATGGCGCCAGTGTGTCTCTCGTCGTAGGCGAGTTTAAGAGGTCTAAAGGCAAACTGTCAAAAGAAGTCGCTAGTAACGTTGTTCGTTCAACTCAGTTGGAAAACTCCCACGGAGAGCGTGATCCCTTCTCGTACCCCTCAGCCGGGCTAACTCTGTTCGAAGCGCCAACCTTCTTACTTGCTGCGGCGCGTCTTGCAGCAGCAGTTCAAAACACGGCCGCAGCGGGCAAGAAGGATGACGCTTCAAACAACATTCCCGAATCTAAGGTTTATCAGCGGAAACTGACGTGTGTCAGCGTGTGTCCTAGAAAGGATCACGCTCTCCATGGGAGTTTGCCAACTGAGTTGATTGAGTAACGTTGGTCGCAAGCGTGTGAACGGGTCCCTTAACAAGTCAACAGGCAGCCGGCGCTACGAGCTGATGCGACGAACCAAACTGCGTCAAAAGCGCACCATCCTAGTGTTCGTCATGTTTATGTACGTGTCCTATCAGCGCTACCTGAATCATAAACAAAAGCAGACCCAGTGACTTGCGATTTTGACGCTACTTGATTGGTCCCATTCAGACTTGTACGGTACCTACTACAAGTAATGAAATTACTTTTAATCGAATACTTTTTTGAGTAATTTCAATGCATTATATGTCCCATGGAGCGAAGCCGGCGTTATCTGTAACCGTCTGTAGCAGCGAAACGGCAGTTAAATTCCCATTGGCCAAAAGCATAGCAACGCAGATGCTTTGTCACGGAAGCCGGCGGGGCGATCATAATCAAAGCGGACGCGCCTCAAGAAAAAAAAAGAATCCACAAAGAGACGCACAGTAACGCAGATGCATCGTTACGGAATCCTTGCTGCCGGCGGGGTTCGCCGCGCCTGCGCAGTAGGGGAGCGTGATGTCCCCCCCGGAGCAGCGCCGTATGCAAAAGGAAGACGTAGCGCGCTGCTTGCAGGAATGCGCTGCGTCTTACTCGTAAGCAGCCTTAAGTGTCTTTAGCCTACGCTATATTTAGTTTGTAATAATTCGATTAGATTTATTAGGAAGTTATCGCGAGAGTAATCTTACTTACCGAGGTACTAAAATTACTTGTAACCGTTAATATTGTCCCCTCCCTTCCTAATGGCGGCCTTTGTTTTTGTACATGTTTCCGACCAAGGAATCCTCTAACCAAACCTCTGAGAGAAGTTTGGTTTACCAAAGTAGTGGATTAAGAAGATCAGTTTATTTCAGGTGTCTCAAATAGCGGCCGGGCTCTTTAAATCGACCGCAAATTTCGGTTTCTTAACCTTTCGTGCTACGATTTTCTGCAGCGTTGCCCGCAGGTGGTGAATTTTCTCTATAAAATTTGCAAAGAGCGAACTTAGTGATTAAAAAGTAAAGAAAGAAAAAGGCTTAACTCCTATGAAAACCCAGCGAAGCCACCGGTCTTCAGTCATTAGGGCAGCCTATTGTTTGAAGACCGGTGACTTCGCTGCGTTTCCCGCTGCGTTTCCATAGGAGATAAGCCGTTTTATTTTTTTTACTGTTTCCTTATTTAAGTTTGCTCTTTGCAAATTTTATAGAAAAAATGCACCACTTTTGGGCAACCCTGCAGAAAATCGTAGCACGATCAGTTGAGAAACCGAATTTTGCGGGCAATTTAAAGAGCCTGGCCTCTACTTTAGGCACCAGGTAGTTCGGTGGATTTCATTCCGTAAGGGACAGTACAAAAGCCCCGTTTTCAAACCGGCAGGAAAATCTGTAGTTTTGAAAATCTAAAGTAATTGGAAAAGTAACGGTTACTTTTTCAAGCAACGCGTCCAGTTACTTTTCTTCTCAAGTAATGAAATGATCTGATTGACTACTTTTTTAACCATGAGTAATTGTAAATGTAAATGTATTCCTCTTTTGGAGTAACGTGTACCATGAACTCTCCAGCTTGGTTTCATGCGCTGTCGAAGCATGGAGATGTTGACGTACGCTCCCACTGCTGCGTCCAGGGCGCTCAGGCCTTCCCAGGGGGCCAGCGAGGCGTGCGCCGATTTTCCGTGGAACACGGCCTTGATCTGCGAATCGGGAATAAAACAAAACCTCATGTTTGTAGGGAATGTACAACGTGCGGTCCAGTAAAATCCGGTGCAGTTTGGCACGCCTCGCACAATTTCAAAGTCCAAGCGTTCGCTTCGCGACACTTTCAGCGCGAACGAGCTATCGCTGGTTTTGTGTTTCTATCGGTATTGAAGGACTGCCATCAAAACTACCATAATGATAGATAAGGTCTGTTAGCCAGTACCCTTTCAAAAAAAAATAAACTGCGGACCTAGCCGAGGTTGTGTTCGCGCTAACGGTGTCGCGAAGTGTACATACCAAGGGAACGTCGTTTCGCAAGACGGTTTATATCTCTCTCAGAGCTCAACTCGGAGGTGCTTAAATTAGAAAAAATAGCAAGAACGGTGGCCGTGCATAAACTTTTCATCTCAGTAGTTGCCTGACTGGCGGATGGAGCTGCGGCACACATCGCCATTGAGATTGCGCGAAAGGAAGAACGACCCTTGGTGTGCTGTTTTTTTGGAGATCACCGAGGCGTACGACAGTGTCCTACACGGACTACTAGCGCATTCGCTTAGAGCAGCTGGAGTTGTAGAAGCGGTGTGTCACCCTCGCGCGTCGCCTCTACACGGGAAATGCGGTACGAGCAAAACTGGAAGCGGCATAGTCAAATGAAGTGACAGTGACAAGGGGCCTTCGATGGGATGCCCACTTACCTCGCTTCTTTGCATGTTAAGAGGTATGCACACTGGCACTTAAAGATATTGCTTTCGTGCATACAAAGACATACGGTGAAAGTTCGTCAACATGGCATCCGACGAGATTTCGAGCCTGAAGTAGGTCACGTGAAATAATCTTAAGTTTAGACGGGGGCTAGGGGCACCGAAATCAAAAGGAAAGGGGGGGGGGGAGATAACTACTTTTTATTCAGTTGTCAGACATCTCTATGACAGCTTTCACACCACCAAAGAAAACATTATACTCAAAAACTTAAAGAAGGGCGAAGAAACAACAATGAAGACCGAGAGGCTACGTCAAAATAAAGAGAACGCAAACAACCGCAAGTTAATTTAAACAACCACTGACCATTTTCGGGCCCACTTCCTCGGCTAAGTTCTACAAGGATTTTCTTCGTTGTTTGTTTTCACAACTTGGCTGTTCTAAGAAATTTTTCATTTTGTACATTGCCATTGGTGCAGCACTTCAACACGTTCTACCCAACACGCAACAGACGCGAGAACAGACCAAAGCACTTTATTTTTCAATCCTTTACTTGCTCCATCTCGATTATACATTCGGGCGGTTTAAAGCAGAGAGACATCGGTGAGTGTGTGTCCCGACTCACCAGACTCCGTGCGGTCATCATGAGACGGAGGGCGTCCCTGTGCTCGGGGTGGGACATTAGCGCCACATCGACGTCGTCGAAGGCGCCCTTCTGCAGCATCAGCTCTTTGCCCATGCCGCCTTCTTCGGCGGGTGTGCCCATGATCACGACCTGCAACCGCCGAGAGCACGACTCCATCAACCACCATCATCCGCATGCACGCGGTGTCAAGAAAATCTGCAAAGGGGGTGGCGGCCTCGTCAGATTTCGGTTATATATTGCCACATTGCAGCATTGGCTTCCGCCCCGTGACGTCGCCTCCCTTTCGCCCTTGTCCTTCACTACTTTCCTCCTTCTACGCGGCGCGCTTCCTTTTCCACTGTTTTGTTACAGTGGCCTAATAGGTGTGTCCTGAGATGGATGCCATCAAATTTTACTGCCATGGGTGCTTATGCTAACGCATTACTAGGCGCTACCTTTCCTCGGAGCGAGGCATCCGCTTCCAGTGCCACTTTGACGGCGATGCCGGCGCCGACCGAGCTCATGGCGATCAGGTTGTGGCCACAGGCGTGGCCCAGGCCGGGCAGGGCGTCGTACTCGCATAGCAAGGCCACCACCGGACGGCCATCTGGAGGAGGAAAGGCACGCTGGAGCAAACGGTGGGGTCAAGGACGGTTCGATCCAAACCACACAACGGCGCGTGAAAACGTCCGGGAACCGGAATCTATTATATATATATATATATGTTATATAACTGGAAAGTTATATATATATATATAACTTACAAACCCTGCTGCGGCTCACACGTGTGTGGTTGCGTTTGGACGACGCAGCTACCTCACCGGCGACGGGCGGGGAAGGGGAAGGGGGGGGGGTTGTTTCTTGCGCTGGACGCAGCGGGCTGTAGTCGTTCCGGGCGTGGGAGGGAGAAAAGGCCTTTTTTGTGGTATATGATGGGGATGACGAAGCCCTTTATGTGGAATTTTCAGTGACTTTGAAGTGGAGAATAAAACAAAAGCAACTGCTACTTAAGACTCTCTTTGTCCTTGTGTAGGATTCCCGAAAAGGAAGGAGGGCACTGCACCCCCCCCCCTTTTCCCCCTTACCATCCAGCGGCCGGTCATTTGTGGGCCTCAAAAGTTAATACCTTTCCCACTTTCAAATTGGCCACCGGAGAACGGAGAGCTTCTCTGGTGACAGTTTCGGGTCCCCGACATTCCCGCACTCTCGGATTTCGGTTTGGATTGGACAGCCCTTCAGGGAATAAAAAGGAGACGGTTGATTGGTCCGGCAAACGCGTTGCACTCGCCACACTCTCAGCTTAGGAATGAACGGAGTATAGATTCCCTCATTGACGTTATTGAGTTGGCAAAAACGGCATGAGAATTAACCTCATTTCTATATCTGTACCAAGCTTCTACACATATGACACACCATATTATTTGTAAGTTCTTTTATTATCTTTTTAATATCAGGGATGAGTCAGTAAATATTTTTATTATTTTTATTGAGAAGCAATCGCGAGAGTAATTTGATAATTTGCGGAAATACTAATATATACCTTGTTACCTTTTCTATTGCTTTCTTTTCCTCTCCCAGTGCGCCTTTTTTAAATACAATTTACCTACAAAGGGATCCTCGAAACAAGTTTCTGTCATGAGGATGGTACAGAAAGCCCGTCTTCAAAAATAGAAGAAAAATTAGTAGATTTGAAAATTCTAGGTAATCGGAAAAGTAACGGCTACTTTTTCGAGTAAAGGTCATTTACTTTTCCTGTCAAGGAATCAAGTAGTCTAATTGAATACTCTTTAGCCGAAAGTAATTGTAATGTAGTTATTAATTTTGTAAATGTTTTTAGTAACCTGTACGAGACTGACTCTGGGTGGGCGCCTTTTCGCGAGCCTTCAAATGCATATCGAAGGAAGAACACTCGAACAGGAAACTGAGTTTCTACTGCAGATTTCATGTTACAACAGATACGAAGATTACATCTTGCACCAATTGTACGGAAAGCAAGTATTGCGCAGAGAGCGCTTTTGTCGCATCCAAAAGAAAGGGGGCACATAAATCAAGGGACAACTTGCGAACGCGCAGAGAACGTACGATAATACATTTTGGTTTCCATGTTTAGCGTACCGAGCGAGTCCGAAGTAGAGAGGGAGGTGTTCTTTTAGCCGTCTATAATAGTATCCCGTGGAAGTTTATCTCGGCAGAAACGAGCCTGGAAGTTTTCTGGGTAAGCCTCACCTCTAAGCCGAGTATTATACTAGGTGTATGCTCCAGGCCACCAGATAGTGGTAGTGATTTTGTTACTGATCTTCATAAATGCTTCTTTCAACCTAAAACCCTTCATTCTAGTGCCACCCTTATTTTCCTTGATGACTTGAATTGCCCAGATATTGATTGGACTTCCTTCTCCGGCGGTGCCTTTTCCGATGCTTTCGTTGAACTTTGCTTTAAATTTAACCTTTCCAACGTTATCACTCAACCCATCAGAACTACCACAAACTGTAGCAATGTGCTGGACCTGTGCCTAACACAAGAGCCAGCCCTTATCAGTAATGTTATATACTTACCCGACATTAGTGACCACCTTGTTATCGAATTACCACTCTCCCTCATCACCTCTCATAAATCACGCTACACTAAATTCATTCGGGATAACGCGAGTGCCGACTATACCTCTATCAACTCACAGCTAAAACACTTCTACAACACGTTCTCGAACGGTTTCGAGGAAGGATCTGTCAACGTTCACTGGACACTGTGCAAAGGTAAACTAATTTAACTCATTCAGTATTTTATACCACTCCCTTGTGTCATCTCTGATAACAACAATCCGTGCTATATAACAAAACAATTCATAAACACTCCAACAAAAAGAAAAGGCTTCATGGACGGGCTAAGTATTGCGACACACCAGAAGCCTGGGACAAATACCGAGTTTGCAAAAGGATAAAAAAAACTTATAAATGAAGCAAAAACTGAATTCTATAGACTCGGGATCTCTCTAACATTTTGATTAACAAGCCAATTAATTTTTGGAAGAGTGTTAATCCTTATCCGTTGCGTCCCCTACCATTCACTAACGACAGCTGGCATAACCCATTCGTTCACCAAAGTGCTCTATCACTTAATAATTTATTTGGTTTTGTATTTACAGACAAAAAAACCCCGAAATATTCGCCATTTTTTTACACTCCAATCGGTCACATCACCATTGAATATGCCGGCGTCCTGTAGCCAATCGAGAACTTGAAGCTGTCTTTCAGCTCAGGGGATGACCAAACCAATTCTAAGATTCTAATGATACAAAACACACATCTGCAGCTTTATTCGTGACATATTTTCGCGGTTAATTAGCTTTTCTGGAATTCCGCGGGATTGGAAAACTAGCAACGTATCCCTGTTTTCAAATCTGGTGACCGCCACCTAATTACAAACTATCGTCCCATCCGCCTAACTAGCATATCGGAAGGCGTACTTTACTCCAGTAAAATCTATTATTCAGATGATAACAACCTCCTGTTTAATCGCCATCATGTATTCCGGAAAGCATACTCTTGTGAAACCCAACTAAAGGCTTTCGTGTCATTCATGCAGGCTTTAATTCAAACATTCTGACTGACGCCATTTCCCTCGACTTTTCCAAAGCATTTGATTGGGTCCCTCATCAACGTTTTATATTAAAACTTACGGAATTTGAATTCGAGCTCGCTATTCTAAAATGGATATCCGAATTTTTGACTAACCGCACTCAGTACGCCACCATTAATAATCCTAAATCCCCCTCGTGCGCGTTAACCTCAGGTGTCCCGGGCAGTGTACTTGGGCCTTACTCTTTTTATTCTACATTAATGACATTCATGAGAACATCTCGTCAGCAGTTCGTTTGTTTTCAGATGACTGCGTAATTTACAGGCCCATTCTCTCGCCCGACGATCACCGTACCTTGCCAAGCCGATATTAAACAAATTATTCAACGGTGCAGTAAATGGCAGATGACCCTAAATTTTTACAAGAGCGAATTCCTTTCGTTTTCTCGTTGTGTTCTTCGACCTTTTCCTTACTATCTTGACGCCTTCCCTGTCACCGTTTGCAGTTAATATAAATATATGGGTAATCAATTAACATCTGACCTTTTCAGGGACGCCTCACTATAACAAATATAGTAGCCAACGCGAACCGTTCCCTCGGCTTTTTGCACCGATACCTGAAACCCACAACGCCAGAGGTAAAACAACTAGTATATTTAACTTTAGCTCGGTCTAAGCTCGAACTCGCTTCTTCTGCCTGGTGCCCTTGGCAATCTTATATGGTAACAAAACTTGAATCCAACCAGAAGAGAGCTCTGCGCTTTCTTTTTCTGATTGCTCACCATTCACAAGCATATCTCGATTGGGCGAAACTGCTAACCTTACACAATTTTATAAAGGCGCCGAGTGTCCGTCTTTCTCTCCTTCACCATATCTTTCACCATAACATCCCTCTCTATAAATCACTCCTTTTCCCCCCTTCGCAGATGTTCCCCCGCTTTGATCACTCCTGTAAGCTGCGACCTATTTTATCCTCAAATACTTGGTACAGTAATTCAACTTTACCATTGGCCATCAAAGAGTGGAACATACTACTAGGAATCATTGTTACAATAACTGACACACATACATTCGCTGCCTCTGTGACCACTTACATTTTGTGCTTTGTCCGACTCATTCCTTGTACTGTGTTAATATTGCGTGAAAAATTGTTCGGTAGCAAAAATAAATAAAACAAATGTGCCGCTCCCTTCTGCAATGCCCTTAACGGCCTTCAAGGATAACAAATGATGATGATGATAATAATGATGATAAAAGAGAGGGCTGCCAAGCGAGTACTGTTATTGGTTCAGATCGCTGGGAAAGAAAAGCACGGAGGAGCATCTGGAGGGTAAACAAAGGCACGAGGTGCGCAATGAGCAGACGAACTTGCACACCCTATAGTCGGTTGCATCATACGAGGGTTTTGGCCTCACTAAATAAGCTGCGGGTAACCACACCCACGTTGCGCGTGCTTACAAGCACGGGCCACCAGGCGGAAGCGCACAAAAGGCTTGTATGCCTAAACCCGCCTCACCTCCGTACTCGGCTCGGAACGCTGTCGGCAGGCAGTAGTTCCGCTGAACCCGAAATCCCTGCTTCTCCAAGAGGTCGGTGAGGTACTCGTGGGCCTTTTCCTCCTTGAACGCCGTCTCCGGGTTGTCCCAGAGGAACTTACCGAGCTCGTGTAGTTCATCGGCCCGGCTGGCGACGGCTTCCATCACGAGTTGGCTGTCCCGCATCTGAAATGAAGGGAGCTGCTTTTATACTCCGTTCCCCTTCAAGGTGCATGAGATAGCGGCGAAAGCTACAAGCGCGAGCTCTCTTGTTGCTTGGAGACGTACTTTTCTATACTCTGCTCACTTTTAAGCTAAGGCTGCGCCAAAGCAACATGAGCGCGCTAGCCCGCGCTAGTTGCTTCCATTCTTCGTTCACCCTTAACGTTGGTTCACACATTTGCAACGGTTGCGTTCTCATGCAACCGATACGACAGCACCGACCAAACTTCCGCCACAACCATGACTCATAAATTGCTTCGCGAAGCTACTCCTTCCATCGCTTGCCATGCTGTATATGGCGAACACTATTAGCGGCGAGATGTTTTGGTGGCGCCCTCCTATGGTTCCCCTTGTGACGTCATTACCTTGCGAATAACAAGTTCGATGATGTTTGTAAATAGCATGGTGGAAGCTTGAAATCATTGCAGCTCTCAAAGGAACACTGCCAACACAGTCAAAATTAAAGTTCTTTCATTCATCTTATTTCCGTCGATGATAAATCCTTTTCTGACGTGATAGTCAGCGTTCGGCGAATCATGGAAGGCCGACCACAGCGACGCTTTCGGTCGCGCACGTCGCCAATACTTCGTTTCACCTTATGTTGTACCGCAGCGAAGGCTAGAAGCGCGAGCTCATAGCGTTGGCAGATGCCCTTATTGTACGAGAGCTTGTGCAGGCGATATCTGCCCCAGAGCAAGGAGCTCGCGCTTGTAGCCTTTCCTGCGGCACATCATATGGTGAAATAGGGTATAGTCCCGGTTACTTTGTCGTTACGGTCGTTTCGGTAGCATGAGAACGCAGCCAACGCAGATGTGTGAACCAACCTTTAAGCTGAGACTGCAGCCAATGCCACAAGCACGGGAGTTCGAGGTCGCTGCTTTGAAGCGTTCTTCCGCAGAACGAGCACTCACGCTAGAAATACACGTTTCAAAGCCAGGAGCGCGGGCTAGGCCGCGCTTGTTGCTTGGAGGCGTGCTTTTCTATAAACCATATTTACAAGTCCACAGTCCAGCACGCGCATATTTGTCGCTTCTGAAAGCGAGCAAATCACGTGCCGTACGCACAAACACTAAAAATGGAACCGGCCAGGATCCTTTTTTGTAAAGGTTTAGAGCCACTAAATAAGCTTCGCTTCAGAGTAACGACAATTACCCATCCTGGGGCTTAAAAACTCATGGTTGCCAGTTATCTGAAGCTTTATCTGAAGTAACAGAAAACGCTTTTTCGTCCTCCACAAATGTTTAAACAGTTCGCGACAGAGCAAAGCAACGTTGCGTGAGCTTTCTAACACCGAATCTAATGCTGAAGAACTCGCACTTTTGAATTATGACGATCGGCAGTTGCGTCTGATCTGCACTAAGCACCAAGATGGCGGCGCCCACAATAATATCGAGGAACACAGTGCCGATGCTCTAAGCGTAGCTCATTTGGTTGCTTCTCAAGGTCTATACCAGTGTTGTACGCGTTCCTCGAAAAAAGGAACGAAAGATCGTTCCTCGTTCCTTCTGATTTTTGGAACGCGTTCCCGTTACAAGTTCCATATGTTTAAAGCGAACTCGTTCCCGTTACAGTTAGAAAATGGCACGTATCGTTACATATACGTTACATTTGTATTTTGCTGATTATCATGTTTAATTAGAGCAAGGAAAGTTTTTTTTATCTATTTCATCAAATGGGAACATACGGATTTTAATGCAGTGATGGAAGGGCACCAGAAGAAGAAAACAAGCGGAAGCAGGGTTTCATTTGTTGATATATTCACCTTTAAAAATCTCAGCTTTTAAACATATTCATGTTTGTGGTGGGCGTTTCAGACGAGCCAAATGTACTGTTACCCAACATCGCACGAGCGTTTTACAACAACCTCACACGTTTCAATTTAACAAAGTTCCTTGTTCGAACTTAACAACTGTTGCTTCTCGATGTTACTGTCCGCAAGGTGAGCAAGTGAAGAAGAAGATAGGGCATTTGGATGCTCAGTCTTGAAAACTACAAGTCCTTTTTGTGAAGGTTGGATTCGTTATTCAGTTTGAAGGTGGGGGACAAGGGGAGAAGGAATAAATTTTAATTTGTGTGTGTCGTTCAAGTGACTAATGTTCGGGATACAAGGGCGTGTTCGATGTCTGGTAACCTGCTCTTTTGTTGTAACTGTAGGTCTCTTTGTGGAAGTTCAGTGATGGCTGCAGTCGGCCTTAGATTTCTGGATGTATGAGGATTCGTGGAAGCAAAGAAATCAGCTGAGTTTGAAACGTCCCTCTTTCTGTATCTTTTCCTTCGACTAAAATTTCTGCTTTCTGTATCGCAGTCTCGGGTACTGAAAAAAAGAATCGATGTCCACTAGCTCTTCTGCACCCGACTATTACAAAGCAAAGACCGCATAAAATAAACCGTGAGATAAGTAACCACAACGTTAACGAGATCCTGCTCATCGTAAAGGTATTGTTTTTATACTTTTAAAATTTCCCTTTTAGAAATAAAATAAAAATTACCCCAATGGACAAAAAAAAAGGAACGCCGTTCCTTTTTCCGTTTCAGTAAAAATGTAACGAGTTCCCGTTCCAGTTCCACCTCTGCAAAATGGAACGGCGGCATTCCTTCGTTCCTCGTAAAATGAACGCGTTTCAGGAACACCGTTCCGTGCAACACTGGTCTATATTCTGTTCACCTTGTTCATGAAACGATGTCGTGCTGGAATGTTCATGATTTTGCAGAGGCGTACTGGTCCTAGTCTAGCACAAGTATGCTCGCACAGACCGCCACTGATTGAGTAGCTTTTTTGGCGCGACGAAATTGGGAGGATAAAAGGGGACTATTTCTTTCAGTCTTGCCTTCACAAAGCTTGATAACGTAATTGTGAGATCGAAACCACCCGCCTGACGACAGTCGAGCGCGGTTCGTGGATTGGGACCGAGAACCGCGTGAGCACTCGACTTCGGCTCGTAACAATCAATGCCTCGGCGAAGACTCGGGTAGTGGTTTGTGTCCAACCACCGCGGTGAGGAGAAAATCTGAACCCTACAATGCCTGGAGCTCAACACGCGTTTCCTACGTTGGCAACCTTGGCGCGTGTCAATGATTAACGTTGGCGGCCCACCTTCCCATTCTATAGGGTGGTTCAAGTCACCAGGCTCGATCTAAAATGGACCGTAAAACTCGACGCTTGCACGTAGCCATCTAAACTTTTCGTCAAAGGTGTAGTTCACAGGTCCGTTTTTTCTTGTAAAATTACAAAGCGCAGTTCTCTTTTAGTAAAAAATAGGGCCAAGAAACTTGCCAGGGTCTACGGCGGGCGGCGACACAGACGACCAAGTCCAGTAGCAGGGTGTGTTTGGCGTTCGTATTGATAGATGGCGCTGGGAACAGCGTCTGAAGGTGCAGCCGACCAGCGTAAGATAGCAGACGACACGCACACGAAATCCGTTGGCAGCAAAAGCGCCGCCGTTATGCAGACGCGTTTTTCTTACTTTAAGTTTTGCTTTTATTGTTCGCATTTATTTTTTAACCGAAGGTACATTTCAAAAAGATTCTATTAATTTTAATGAACCACGGTGGTCGCGAGCCGTCGCGATAAGGAGGTAGCGCCATCTATCAATACGAACGCCAAACACACCCCGCTACTGGATTCCTGTCGTCTGCGTCGCTGCCCGCCGTAGACCCTGTCAAGTTTCTTGGCCTTATTTTTTACAGAAGGAGAGCTACGCTTTGTAATTTTACAAGAAAAAACCGACCTGTGAATTACACCTTTGATGAAAAGTTTAGATTGCTACGTGCAGGCGTCGATTTTTACGGTTCATTTTAGATCGAGCCTGGTGCCTTCGACCACCCTATAGTACGCCCTAACACGACTCCAAGTGGGGCAACTGGTCGCCGCCATTTCTGTGCTCTGGAAAGCAAGCCTGTGCAATAGAGCTTACTCATAGTTGTGAAGCTATGTATCGGAAATGTCGCAAAACATGAATCAAACTGCCTCAAAGATGGCGGCGCGCCATCCTTGTTTTGGGACACAATAGGCGCTGGGCATGTTTCCAGAGAGCGTCACCGCCGGTTGATCATCAGCGCCACTGTGGCCGAATAAGGCAACACTAGGAGGTCTAAAATCGGCAGCGCCGCCGGCGTAACCTTTCGAGGTTACGTTATTATCAACTCTATTCAAAACACTATTGAGCGTTTTGTTGTCGAGCGCTACACTACCGACTGTTTTTAGAATCTATGAAACGTTAAATATACATATGTGCATGCGTGTGTAGTCGTGTTGTCCTAGCATTAGGAAGATTTAGTAGGTGCCTTCCTCGATAAGTAGAGACAACCCAAAACGGGAACTAGCAGAACAAAATTGAACGTCCTGGTATTACGGCCAAATAAGATTGAAAACATGTAGACAAGGGCAGTTTATTTTTTATTTTTATTTTTACGTTGTTTTCGCACGCCTCAAGATAACAAAAAGCAAAGACCTCGTCGAGCTTCCCTCTTCTACAAAAGCGGAATTAAAAGAGCCCCCCTCCCCCCCCACCTTCCCTCTCACCCTCACCCACCCTTTGTTTTCTCCAAGTGAACTCTTCCCGTATGAACAGCTAACCTCAGTTGGGTAATCAGCTTGTTTCCAGTCCCCTCATCATCGAGTTGAAGGCGATTATGGTGTCCGAGGAATGTGTTTTCCGTGCCAGCTGGCTGTAGTTTGGATGTGGTCGTACGCAGTTGCTCGTCGTAAGCTTATGCTTGTTCTCGTCGCTTGAACATGCCGTTCACTTTTACATAAAACACAAATAAACGCCGCATGGTTAACCTTTTCTCTTGGGGTAAGTAATTATTTTTTATATGTCTTGAATTAAATGTTTTTTTCTTCTTTTTTTACCGGGGACGGAGTTAGAACCGCATAGACACGGGTCGAAATAGAGCAACCATCATAGGCATCTACCCGATCATGCTAAAGGTGGAAACGACAGTCCGTTCTGCAACTGGCGAAGCGGAGAAAACGCTCACTTCGGTTTTCGCCGCCTACGATAAAACGTCCACGAAACGATCGTTCGATCAAGATACGTCCGCGGAGCAGTGAGAGTGTCAACAACATGCCGATAGGCGGCACCAAAAATGCATAAGATCTATTGCAACCTTGCCAAAGCTACGTCCACGCCGCCCACTGCACGTGCTTACACGCATGGGGAACCAGCCGAGCCGCCATTCTTGCAATTGTTTATGGACACTGACAGGTTGCAAACGGCAGGGAGAAGAGTTTCAGCTGTCCCGCCGTGCACACTGGTGCACAGCGGGACAACTGAAGCACACTCGTACACGGGTGTGCACGAGTGCGAACGCTCGGCCAAAGGCCGCGTGTTCAAAAGGGAAACGCTGTGCCGTCTTACGTTGTAAGTGAGAATGCAGTGACTCAGTCTCTTTCTGCTTACTGTGATGCTGGTGATGTCACTCGATGTAGTACCCGATGTCGAATGCACGCGATCTCGAGGACAGTGCAAGGAAACAGTCGGAAACAAAATGCCGCCCAAACGCCACAGTCAATGCCATCAGGTCCTGACGGGAGACGCTCTTTTTTGCGCGCTCCTGAGCGAAAGAGGAAACAAAACCGTTGCGAGAAAAACTGTCTGATGTCACCACCCTCAGCAAAGCGGGCCTGAAGGCAGGCTATACCTTCTACGCGTACCAGGAAAACGAGTAGCGTAGCGGAATAAACAACTTGGAAAATGTGTACGCGCCACTTAGCGGCAATCCCAGAAGCTGCGACGTTAACTTCGAAGGTCGCTGGCCTTCCCAAGTTTAGCGAGTATCCTTGCTTTAGAAGGATGTTGGCGAAGAGCAGGTATGCAGGGAACCGGTCAAGAAGGCGGTGGATGTAATTACTTCGACGATCCTCTTGTACGCACAAAACCAGAAAATAATGGCTCAGAAAAAGAAAAAAAGAAGAAACGTGAAGATTGTTACGTTGCCCGTCTTTTACAGGACGCTTTATTCTCTTCAGTTTCAGCGTGATGATCTCGCGAGTCCGGACTACGTGCAGGCGGTTGCTCCTAGTTGGTTTTTTTGCGCTAATTAATTATGTGGCGTTGGTTTACGCTGTCGATGAGAAATTTATCCACTGCAGTTCCACTGCAAGCCTGGCGTCTTTGAGTAGCTCAACAAACCGTTCCTGTGGTATTTCTAGCTGCAAAATCTACGCGCATTCTCGGAATACCCAGGCTTTATTCTTCCCGGCATGTTCTTTAGCATTTTCACATTCTAAGTAGTGATTAAGAAAACGACAAATATGAAGGTTATGCCAAAACCAACGTTCAAACTTTTCCGGAATCTCCAGTGCGGTAACATCATATATTGTGTACCTTGCAAGCCAAGCAGGTTGTATAAAAATCACAATATGTTTTAGCATTCTTTTTTTGCACTTTTGCTGGCATAACTGTAAAAAGCACTCAATTCACACCATCAAACTTCTTGTAACCTGTGGGAAACTAATCTATGCTATAATCCCTACAAATACTGGCTAGACTCTCTTCGACCGCCTCTTTCCACGCGGCGAGATGGCAGCGCCGTGAATGAAATTGCAGGGGGCGCTTCTTGGAATCGACGTGCTGTAGGTGCTGCCATCTTCCTTTATCACTACCTTCTTCAGTCTAAACAAGCTTAATGAGAAAATCATTGATGACTTCTGCCTCTTAGCAAGGACAGATTTACCTTTTTAAGGCAGGTGCATGCAGTTTCGATAACAAAAAGGATACTCAACTTCTTCATCCTCCTTCTTTTCCGTCTTTAAACCAAAGTAATGAACAACGAGAGGGCAGCAGGGCGAGAGCCCTAAGGGTTCTGAAGGCCAGGAAGTGTAAGTAATTCATCTGCGACGCGCTCATTTGCTTGTATCGGTCGTATTTTCTTCATATTTCTTTTGTTGCTTGGTAACTGCCAACTTTTGCACGCCGATTGATCGCAGCGCCAACACGCGCTTTTATTCCAGAGTAGTCTCCGTGGGGGGCAGTGGACGGAAGACTAGCCAGTCTCTCTCGGCACTATAGTAGAGCCTCTCAGTCTCCGAGACAAACACGTGATATGTAAAGCTTCAGACGCATCGTGGAAAAACAAATTATTAAAATTTGTAATTTGGTTTACTTGTTCGGATGTGTGTAGTGATGTGTTCAACCAATTTTGAGCCCAATCTATGACTACCCGCAGAGCCGGATTAAGGCATTTCGGGGCCCTGGGCTAAGGACGCTTCAGGGGCCCTAATGATGATGATGATGGCGACGATGATGATGATAATGATGTCTGGTTAAGGCAATGAACCTGGGAAATACTGCAGTTTCCTTTATTTTTTAATCAATAGAAAGTAGCCTCAAAATACAAAAAAAATTACCATTCCCGTCTGGTTTCAACTAGGGAGCACTCCGGCAAGACCACCGCGGAGGCGGCATGCAGCTTTGTTCCCTTCCCCAGCAGCGTCGAAGGCCGCACTTTCAAAGTGTAAGCGCTGCTCAAAAACACGTGTTTGCGCGCACGAGACACGAGCCCGAGTAGGGTGAAGGGGGAGGTGTTTATGACATTTCCCTTCCTGACAAAAAAAAAAAAAGAGGAGCGAAAAACCCCAGATTGTGGGGCCCCTCGCGTGTTTTCTTCGTTTGCTCGAAGCCGCTTTCAAAAGAAAGCGGACAAGCACCCTAAGGGGCCGGTCACCCACCCAAAGGGCCGGCTTTGTACAGGGATAGGAGTGTGCTACGCGAAGTGCGCGTTTGGCCTCGCTGACATCGCCATTATCTTTGTATATCCCTCTTCTCGAATGCTGCGGCAAAGCAACATCGCTTTCCGAAATATTTTTAGGTTTCGTTTTTTTTTTTTTTTTCTACGAGCTTGCGTCATGGGGGCCCCCAGAGAGTCGGGGCCCTGGGCTGCAACCCCCTTAGCCCATACCTTAATCCGGCCCTGACTACCCGTATCTCGCCGGAGGCTCATTCTGATTCCCTTTTGACTAGGTTGAACGGGCTTCGGTCTAGATACGACTGTAGGTCACCAGGGCAGTAATCCGGCGTAGGTCAACGCCTCGGTGTAAATGAACCTTTATCCGAATTGGCGTCCGGTGCTTCGCTAACGCATGGTGAGACGACGATCATTCTAAGATAACCGGAACAGCCTCATAAATGCGCGCGCACACACACACACAAAAAATAAGCCTTCAACGCAAGACGCAGCGGAATACCATGGGGGGGGGGGGGGGGGGGGGGGGGGGACAGTAAAACGTAGGTATTTGACCCGAAATACGAGACTCGCGTTATCGGATGACGTTGACTCCGACCAGCGTTGCGTGAGGAGCAGTGGCCATCGTATCTTGACGCAACTTTAATTACAACCGTAGATGGGCTGCAACGAATTCCCCTAAATTGTTTTAAGTACCCGCGTAGCACACGTATCCAACGAAAGAATCATTCGCGCAGGAAAAAAACAACAACAAATGTATAGAACTTCGCAAAACTCTCCTTCTGCGCACTGCCATCTTTTTCTGCCGAGCTGTGGAACGTCTTTTGAGCATGCGCTGTTGCTCTGCTGTGCTGTATATCAGACGCTGCGCAGGCGTCCACAGCTCAGTGACTCGGCATTTCTCGCCCGGGTGATAAGCGATGCCAAGGTCTATATTCTGAGCGCTATTTTCGTTGCGAGGCTCGTTTAGAGCGATCGCACTACGAGCTTTTATTTTTCCGGATATCATGGTCTCAAAATAAACGCATGTCTGGAAATCGATCCTAACTAAAATGTGTTTCGGAACGTAAATATCGCGTTGGATTTTTGTTTATTTGCATAAAGTTTACTTTATTGCGTACGTGTCCAAGTACTTATTTTTCTCTTCCTTTGGAGTTCAGTGTCCCCTAAAGCCGCCGCCATACTCCTCGTATATCATAGAAGAAAAAAAAAAACAGTGTGCAGACTGTGTCAAAGTCTTTGTAAGGTGGGGTCCTGTAACATTGGTTGTGCAAACGCTGCCTGCATACATGTTCGAAGTAAACATGTGTACGAGGCAAAAAATGATTCGAACAGGCTTTAGGTGTGTCCGCCTTTAATTCTGTCCTCATGTCCTCAGGGAACACCGAGTCTTTCGAATCATGTAGGAGCAGGCCACACTGGTCACACATCATACAAAAGGCAACCTGCAAACACGAGTCACCGCAGTATCCGTGGTTCGAACGCCGCCTGCCAAGTTTCCTCTTTAAACTCAATGCATATGCGGCATTCGAAGCACGGATCTCGTTGTGATCTCGCGATCCAATCTGTGCGTAGACTGTATTTTGCACGATGTATGAACAGTTTGACTCTGGGCTTTAGGGATATGACGTGTCTCTTTTTTTTTTTAACGCGATAGCGTCTAGGAGCTCGTGTCGCAGAAAAGCCGGCGTCGGCGTCGGTGGGACGGGAAAATCCAGGATTGGTCGATAGGGTCATGACGTCACTAGCCACATGACCTCGTGCGGGAGTTTCAAACAACCCACAACGCTGACATGGAAAGTGACGTCACGCGTGGAATGAAGGTGATGCTTAAAAAAGAAACATGACATGTAATGCGTATTAAAGGTCGCCCCATGTCTCAAATGATTTCGCTTTATAAAGTCATTCATTTGCCATAGAAGAACGTCTGAAGAATTTTAGGCGGAGGCGGGATTCGAATTCACGACCCTTCGGTTGCGAGCCGGAGAAGCTACCAACTTGGCCACGCAGACACTTCATTTTCTTTATTGTAGGCCTCCCAGACGCAGACACGCTTGCACAGCTTCGGAACGAGCGGTGCTATATATGTTTAGTTATCGTGTTTCACTTTCAAAGGCGAAGCTTAAGCGTCCATCTTGTATTCTTGTTCTTAGAATCGTAGTCATTTTCTGTCTATTTGTTGTAAATAATCATTATGATTATCATCCATAGTCGGATATGGCATTCACTGATTTCGTCTGCCTTTCCGACCGAACGTGACATCGAATATTGCCCCCTTTTTAAGCATCATTAATCTTCAGCTGTAATGACCTGTGGGGCGCTCGGCCCGCCACGCGGCGGCGAGTGCCGAATCTAACGGGGGGCGGTTCTCGTTAACCGCGAAGAAATAGGGCGGCCAAGCCGGGCCATGGGCATTGACTGTTTTGTTCGTCCGGACTCCTGTCAGCCAATGGTAATAAACTCTGCCTGAGTCCACGGAACGAGTCGTCTGGTCGATCACCTGCGGCGGGCGGCGGAAGTCAACGCCACAAACCTTAATCTGGGGTCTTCTACATTATTTTCGCGCATAAAACTTCCTCAGTTTCCTTTGGATTATTATTCAGTGATCCTGTTTGTACGAATTTCCCCTATGCCACTAGAAGCATTACCTTTACGCAAGCCAGCGAGTACATGTTTTTCTCTCCATGCTTGCAGTCCGAGCGATGGTCTCATATAGACCTTTGCAAACAAAGATCTCTGGCCGCCGCCATTTTGTGACTCGAGCGAACCCTGCCAGGCAGAAATTTCTGCCACCCGCCTGATCTGTGGAAACCCGCAGCAGGGTTGAAAGTTGGGCTAGTTGGTAGCAGTTCATGATAAAATAGTAAGCGCGCTTAAAAACAAGGACGGAAAAGAAAGGACGCGTTTTTGCGCGCTTTCTATTTTATGTGGAAACCCGGTCAGCGCGACTCCCCACCTGCATTGTGCATTCCGAGTTCGCCGGCTGTTCCTGGAAGTATTTACACTGATTTGCCTGTTCAGGATGCTTACCCCTTTTTTGTTATCTTCCAGAGTTACAACCAGGGAATACCAAAGCTCATGGCCTCCTCGACCTTCACAGGAAACGAACGAGAAGAGCGTATACGTCGTCAAGCAACCTGCGACGCGGGCCGTTCGACGTTCTTCAGGGTTTGTTTTCCGTCGAGATAATCTAAGGAAAACGTTCCCGGCTATGTTCTCGGTCTTCGCGAAAAATGGCTCATAGGGTCAGGTCCGTGGAATGAGGACGGAATACACACGTTCGTTCATTTGCTTTGGTGCTGTGCAAAAAAGTAGCTCGTCTTCAAAACATGCCCCAAAGACAAGCCGGATTCCGTCCGATCGTCGTGAAATGACTATCGTCGACACTGCATATTGAATATGCTGTGGTATTTCAAACCTTTCTTGAGTTATTTTTGGATAACATTCGGCTATTCTGCCTAGTCAAGTACTTTCGAAGGTAAAGACCTTTGTAGATTGACAGGGCCGAGTGTAAAAATCAGCATATAAATGAAAGAAGCGTTCCAGTTGCAGTTGTTCTGTCACGTGCGAACTCACCAGAAATTAATTTCATTTGTTTGTTTTTGCTTCTCAAAAATAGTACGTTGCTTTTTCAAAACCTCCAGTAATTCTACTAATGATAGAACAGAAAAGAATAAAAGAAAACGCAGGAATTTGCGCCTACGCAGGCTGCCACATTCAACTGACGACAAAACCCACAATTTAGCCCAGTCGGGCCCAACAAACGTACACACCCTCAAAAGCACAGACGCGCGCTGTAAATCGGTTCAGTTCGAAACTGCCACTGGAAAGGTCCATATGTGCCTAAATACGTAACCTATATACCCTTTTTTATCGTTTATTTTCTGCAAACGCTTTCGAACTTCTTTTGTTTTTGTTCTAGGTTTCATTGTTTCGAATGAAATCTAACCGATGTCTTTTTACACACATTGATGAAATGTTTACCGCTGAATGTCTAGTGACGACCTGCATATGCCGCGCGGTTAGACTGCACCTAAAATTTCTTACATAATAATGCATTTACATATGTCGTACCTGGCGTCACCCTTACGGAAGTATTTATCCGCTTAAAAGTCTCCGCAAAAGTTTTCTAGAAAATAGAATATAGAGGCTACAGATATACTAAAGAAAATGTATCCAATGTACTATTCAATGCCTATATCTTTTCTCCGCTTTTTCTGTAGACTTTCTATTGAACGTAGTCTACAGAAATTGCGAAGAAATTTCACATAAACTGTATTGACCAGAAAGATAGAGTCTAACAGCGTTTTCATTTTTTTCTAAAAACACTTTGCCAGTTTTTTGTAAAACAATAATTCATCAACATTAATTTTAGTGTTTTCCCATTAAATCTATGGGAACATGGACTTGTTGCTTGCCTTGTGTACATACGCCTAAACCAAAAGTACACACGCCACGGAGCACTCATAACATTAGTTATGCCGTAGTGTTGACTGCTCTACCTCAATATATATCCTAGACTTGAAAGGCAATAGTTTGAACGAGGACTACCCAATAATTTATACAACATGTGGTTTGGAAGGGCTGGTGAAGAGTATGATCAACTATAAATCACTGCAAGAAGCGAAACATTTTTGACACAAGCTTCGTTCGATTCACCTGCACATTCTGCACCGGTGCATGAAAGGGCAGAGCGGTGCACCTCGGGTATGTGTATTAACATACGACAGACAATACACCTTTTACACTTCTCTTCATCGGTGCAGGAGGTGCAGGTTAATCGAACAAAGCTAGAGTCTAAAAAAGCAGCCTCCGCAAGAAAGTTGCAAGTGGATCTGATGTCGCTTTTCCGCACTACATCGTGGTATTCTATCAAGTCCGGTCTATAGAAATTCTACAGAAATGTGGTATAGAGTATAAAGGAGGCTATGGTTTGAGCCCCTCAACATACATGACTTGCACGTGACCTGATCGCCCTGTGCTGATAGTCATTTCTGCTCGTTCTTGCCGAGAAAAAAAACTTGGATGGTGCGGAGTATGCTGTAGAAGGAACACGCACGGAAGCAAGGACACCACAATGGCCGCTGTTATGACGTCAGTGCAAGCCATGTATACTTGAAATCTTTAACGTTATTTCCAGAAATTTACTCTGGCGGGCCTCCAGACAAAAAGCTACCATATGGTAACTTGATGGGGGACGACGTCATAACTGTGCTTAGCAGAGGGCAGAGGTCAGTGCACGAAACCGCTCGTGCCGTCTCGTCTCCTGCTCGCGCAGAGCAGGCTCGTAGCAGTGTTGTCGCGCTTGCCGATTCAGTCCCCCCAATGCATCACTGCAGCGGCTGCATAACGAAACTGGCTGGTAACACCGGTCTATTGAGATCTCATTGATGCGTAATCAAAAGTCGGGGCGCCGCAAAACTTATTTCGAGGGAGTTCGCGACAGATTCGTGTGGTTCCATTCGTAGGTTTTACGGTTCGAAGGACACGAAGGGATGTCGCCTCCACCTGCTCACTGCAGACCTTTCCACCGCTTATCACCCAGGCGAATAATGCCGAGTCACTGCGTTGGGAGCGCAAGCGTGACGTTATTTATTTATTTATTATTTATTTATCAGTACTGCTAATCCTCATTGGAGGATTTCTGTAGGGTGGTACAAAACACAGATGCATAACCATAGTTCTATTATTTTAGAGTGGTTTGAATCGAATCGAAAGGAAGGAGTGTTGCAGTTCTTAGACATTGGGCTTTCCTTCTTCGAGTCTCATGTTTGCTGGAGCTACGCCCCTAGATCAAAGAAGGCTGTTCTTCCGCACGATTCAAACTACTCTAAAATAATAAAAGGGGGATTATAACTAGTAGTTTGTGGGTATCACTTACGAGGTCCTGTCTGCACAAGATGATGACGAGTTGTTGTGGGCAGCCTAATAAATTTTTGGAGGGCGGGTACCCTAGCAGCCTTCTAATCGATGTGGCTGAGAGCCTCTTGAAAAAAGTGCGCGATCCGGAGGTTGGTACGAGTAAGAAGCCTACGCAGAGACCTGTTGTGGTACCTTATATCCACAAGGTTGCGCACAAAGTTACGCAACGGCACGGCATTCCTGTGGTTCTTTTTTTTTTTTGGCTCCTGGTAAGCTGGGTCGTTTCTGTGCGAGAGTCAGACAGAGGTCGGACCAATATATCCAGTTCTGTTACGCAGCATAAGAACAAGTTTGTGCCTTGTGTAGGAGGATTGGTTTAATATATTCCGCTTACGTGTGAAAAGGTATACATCGGCCGAACAGGCCGTTGTGTAAACGACAGATTGCGGGAACATGCGTGCTTGATAAGAAAACTTGGCGGTGCACTGTGATAGGTGCGGATGCACTCCTGTTTTCGACACAATGGTCAGTTGATAGGACCGTGACGTACGTGATAGAATTTTATTGGATGAAATATGGGTACGACGGTGGGCGTCTTTTATCAGGAATTAAACAGTTCAAAGTCAGCGTTCCGTGTGTGTATATGTTTCCTGTCCGCGTCTTTTTGAGCTGTTTTTACCCTTTTAAAATGCTTTGTTGAGGCTCGTTAATGCCCGATTGGTTGGCACGCTATCTCGGTAAGACAAGACAAGGCCAGCAACGGTGGCTGTAATCTGGCGCGTATGTAAAGCGTCTATTCTCTGAAGCATGTATCTTTTTGTTTTTGTCTTTTATAGTTTTTAGGCTCTTTCCCACTCTCCTCTCCAATGCTTCGGCGCTTAAAGGGACACTAACACCCCAAAAGCCATGTTTTTTTTCTTTTTTTTGTCTAAAACGGTGCAAGCTGTAGTCGTAGACACGCAAAAAATACCACAACGCAAAAAAAAAAGATTCCCAATGCGCACGCGTTTTAATTATTTTTTTTCTGGCGTTTTTCTCTCCCGCTCTTTACCAGCTCACCTCCTCACTTTTCTTTTTATTTGTGGCGTCAAATATTATTAAATTTAGAAGCTTTGTAAGCGGCATTTTAATAACATTCAATAACTGCATTCGTAGAACATGTTTGTTTAACGCCATTGCGAACGCACTACAGCCCTTCTTTTTGAAATACCGAAAATCGGAGTCCGGTGAGATGTCGCATCCTGACTTTCTATTCTCCCTCGGAAAACATGGCGACGCTCGACGCATGTAGCAGAGGATGATCTATGAGTCGGGAAATCGGACTAAGTCGTCTTTTGTAGGTGATTGACGACCTCTCAGACTTCGAAAAGGAAATCGTCAAACGCTCGAAACGTCTGGGTTTGGCGTTTGTGTATCGTATAGTTTCGGTTGCGACTCCGCCGGGGCAGCATTTCACGCAGAACCGTCGCGACGTGGGCCCTCTCGTCGCCCACAAAAGTCCACTGCGCGTTCTCTTCGACCTCTCACCGTTTCGAAGAATTTGAGATCGCTGAAAGGGCCCTAAAAGAACTTCAAACTCGAAAGTCAAGCGTCGTCTGCTCGCAGCGATAGGCGGGCAGACGACGAACACGACACTTAGTGTGGCGGCGGTTCAGAGGTTCAGATGGCTCGGAGAAACAAGACTTGCACTACGGCTCCATACTCGACGTCACTGCACTGGCGCGGATCGCGTGGAAACTTCAAACTCGGCATTTTGGAAACAGTTTTTTTTTACTTCACGAAAAATGAATTCCCAATTTTCGAATTTTGAGAGTAATGTCCAAGCATCGTTTTCAATCGTTTCAAATAATAATAAAAAAAAATTTACGTGCCAGTGCTTTTGTGAAAAGTGTGTATAGGAATTCCTTAGAAAACAATGTGCAGGATTTTTTTCATTTCCCGCATTGCCGAACGTTCATTCTCTGCCCAAAGGTAGCGCTAGTGGTCCGAACCACATACCAAAGTTTAAACCTAAACCAGTATCTTATTCAAAAGTTGTAAGTGATCTTCTGAAAACTTCAATGAGAAATTATTGGGGCCCAGTTTTGAGCGTTTTGTGCTTCTCGTGTTTTAGAGCTCTGTGTATTCGAGAGTTCAGTCGGCCACCAGTTCCCCAATAAATTTTTTAAAGAAAATCACAATTTCTTTTTAATAAGACATCGGTTTATGCTGAAACTTTGGCATCTGGTTTTAGAGCCGCATATAGAGTCTGGTCAATGGGAGGAGTCGCCGGGAGCCGGGGTGGAGCGGCGAAAGCAGCGGCACCGATAGCACCACATATTCAGCCCCGCGATGAACTTGCGAAGTAAGAGTGTGCTAGGATGACCTTGAAGGATTCGAGTAGCGCGGCGCAGGTACTTTTGTTTTGTTTCTGGATGAGGCTCAAAGTACATGAAGCTATAATTGTAAACTATTGGTGGCAATGGTGAGTTTCAATGTGCTGATGCGTTTACTGAGTTAGGAACGGTGACATTAACTAGAAAACTTTCCTGATATAAGACGCGAAACTGCGAATGTGGGATGCGCGCGCGGGGTTTGGGTCAAAACCGTTACTATCTTACAGTCCTGGCCGCGGCAGCGCTCGTAGGTACAATCAAAATATTGTGTGCGTTTTGAATGTCGCCTTGACGAAAACGTCACGTGCGTTGCCCTTTCAGTTCTGAATACTCGCAAATTTAAACTCTAACGTTCCGAAATCAAAAACTTGTTTATACACCTTTACTCAGAAATTGTGATCGGAGGATATTTGTTAAACTCATTGCCTCCGCTAGGGGAATATTCGGGGCTAGCGGTTGGTCACAATAGCTGTCAACCATCGTGCCCAAGGTCATTCAAACAATTTCGGCCAACGACGTGCGCTTACTTTCGCTCTACTTTGAAAAATTATTGACCAAACACTCTACATAAACAGCTCTGTTGGGTTCGGACCTCTATCGCTACCTTTGTTCGGAGAATGAGCCTTCGGCGTTGTGTAGCGGTGATAAACGAAACAAAAAAAGTGTACATGTTTGTATAATAAATAAATAAATATTGCAGGACGGTAAATTACCATATATGTTGTAGCAGCCAGTTTGCATTGCTCAAATTAGAGATAACTGTGGAAATGTATGCTTCGTGTCACTTTCAGTCTAACCACAGCCGACGCTACAACCCTGTATAGAGCCAAAGTAACGGCGCTCTCTAGACCAGTTTGCTGTTTTCAAACATGAAACGCCGCTTGCGTCCCAAGCGACTTCCGATCTTTGCACGCCTGTCGAGCCTGCTTATATGAGTATTGCTAGAAAGCATAAATGCTACACGGACAACAAAGTTGGATCATTTAACGAGGACCTTCGATCGGCTGTACAATTTAATGTCTTGGAGGAGGCACGCTGGTTTACGAGAATATTCGAAAACTTTTACCAGGTCTCGCGCTGCTTCTTTCTTTTGGCGTTATCCTGGAGAATTGGTTGTTAAGCGTTTTATCGACGGTTCAAGTAGCGGTGTTAGGGTGGAATTTGTTTATTCTTTTTCTGAACCGAAAGTTCTCTGGGACGTCAAAACTGGAGTACTGCCTGGTGGCGTTTGTCATGAAAAGGATCTGTAGAGTTACTCGGATGTAGAGAAACTATATGGCTGCGCCTTTCAATTACTCCAGGCATCGCAAAAGTAACTTCATATGCCCGATGTTCCGCGCTCGGCTGGCTCGTTTTGTTTCGTTCGGCTCTGTACTTTCGCCGCTTTTTGATCGGCTCCGTCAAATCTACAGGGTCGTCTGCTGTCGGGCTTAAAGTGAAACGCAGTATAGGAGATCCCTGAACTTTCATAACTACACGAATGTGCCGTCCCGTTGTCAACATTTAAACGACCATCATTCTTTTCACTTGGTCAATGTTTACTTACAACCCCGACTCAGAGTGTAAACTGTACAGTTGGGAATCTCAAAGCGGCCAACGTAGGAAACAAAAGACAGTCGGATCACGTACCTTTTAACGTTGCTGAGGTTCGTTGTTTACTCCAACGTGAACGTGTGTTTCACCAGCTGATGTTCTCCGACCCTCTCGACGGTCCCGTAAGCGAGATTCTGAAAGCGAGGAAAATGTCGGGGACCTTTTTTTATCTCCAAACCACTTAGTATGCTAGTGATAACGCCGCGGGCACGACGGCAATAGAAAAGGAAACAATAAAGATACGAATGGGTCTCTTTCACTCAGATCTCACTTGGAGGTCGTACACGGCCTCGATTTGAGAGAGAGTCCATCTCCGACCATGGCGAGCGTTTGCAATTTGAGGGCGGATGCCTCCTGGGCTGATTGGTCGCGAGTGCGCGTGCGTAACGTTGTCGCCAGGCGAGGAGGAATGCAGGTGGAGAAGCGGAGTCGCTCGCACACGACAGCTGCTGTTGCGACCGCGGTCCGTGAACCGCGTATCTCCGCTCGAGCGGCTGGAAACACTCCGAAATCTAGGCACACCTGGACGTCATTCCGCAGCCTGTCAAGTGGATAAATAGTCCGTGCTCTGATTTCCCGACAGAAAGCAACGAGCATCAGTATGTTGCGCGTAATTTATGTACGCGTACCATTTGTAGCGTCTGCTCTTTGGATCTGCGTGTTCGCGGATGCAGCCTCGATGACTTCACGGTGACACGTAGCCGTGGGACGGGAGGGGGGGGACCCTGTGACGTCATATGACGCCGTCGAATCACATGGTGATGTTATGTGAGGTAGGAAGACAGCATGCCGCGACATCGTGACGTTAAAGGAAATCAGAATGTCGCGTGTCTTCATCTGACTTTGGCGGCTTTATACGTACATTCACGACACCCTCGAAATGTGCACTTCAGATGCCTCTTTAATGTGCCCGAAGAAGGAGGAGCGAGAATTGGCTTGATAAAAGCTACGTATTGGACGCCATTAATGTATCGCGAAAAAAGATACATTTTTCTTTGGTTATTCAGAAATTTATTTATTTATGTTTGTATTTTGAATTACCCCGCAGAACCAGCAGTATTAATGGATTGGGGAGAGGTGGTTGCGTGACAGAAGAAGGAACTGATTAACTCATTTCAAGGTTTTTTGGATGGCACGAAGAATGTGTCCCTATAGACCCTTTCGCTGTTTACAAACATGAACTGCCTCCTGCGACCCAAGCAACTTCCGGTTCATAAAAAGTATGAACAAAGTCCACCCTAACACCGCTGTTTGAAATGAGATGAAACGTTTAACCACCAATTCTCCAGGTGAACGCCAAAAGAACGAAGAAGCCCGAGATATGTTAAATATTTTCGAGTACTCTTGTAAACCAACTTGCCTCCTCCAAGACGTTAAATTGACCAGCCGAGGGCCCTCGTTAAATCTCCAACTTTGATTTGCGTTTTAGCGCTTATGCTTTCTAGCACTGGCGACATAGGCAAGCTCGACAGACTTGCAAAGACGGAGCGACCGGAAGTTGCTTGGGACGCAGGAGGCAGTTCATGTTTGTAAACAGCGAAAGGGTCTATATTCTAGGACAGGCTACTTCAAGCCCAATGAATTAACAGGATGGATGATGCATAAACAATGACAACATACCCGCCAAATTCAGCGGGCTCACTTTCATTTCTTTTCCTTTCATTTATTGTTCCCGTAAAGCGCCCGTAGAGCTTTACAAAAGGGGGCCTTTACAACAAACAAAAACAAAGAAAGAAAAAACACAGGGTTAAAGGTTGCTAAACACCGATAAAAGTAGCATGTGCAGCTCTGAATCCAGATCAGTCTTGAATTGTGACAATATGTTCTGGCAGAGAGTTCCATTCTGAAATTGATAACTGCAGTGGAGAGAATTTAAAAAGGTTTGTCCTTGGTGTTACCAGATGAACTTTTTGAAAATGGTCTGTACGAGGAGAAATGTGATGAGCCGCAGGACAGTACAATTCTCTCTTTAAAGGGGCTTGATAATACAAAGCGTGTAATGAAACTAGTCTGGTCAGTTTCCTTCTTTCCGCGAGCAGTGGAAGGCCGAGTCCATTTTTTAGCGTAGTAATGCTAGTGTGTGTGTAGTTTTTAAGAATGAACCGAGTTGCCCTGTTTTGGATCGACTCTAATTTCTGTATTAGGTAAGCCTGGTGGGGGTTCCATGTTGTAGATGCATATTTGAGCTGCGGGCGAACAAGGGCAGTGTAAGCTACGAGTTTTGTCTCCCGGTTAGCCATATGTAGTGTTCGTCTCAAAAAACCGAGGCTTTGGTTTGCCTTTACAACGACGTGATTAATATGAGCTTCCCATGATGAGTTTGACGTGAAATGAACCCCAAGATATTTGTACGTATGCACATGTTCAATGGGCGTATTAAAACGAGAGTAGCTAAACACTGTGGCACTTCGCTTAGTGTTGAAGTTTAAGAATTTTGTTTTTAGGATGTTTATTTGCATTTGCCACTTTTTACACCATGTTTCTAGGGTAATCAAGTCATTCTGAAGTTGAATGCAATCACTAATGCAAGATATCTTCCTATACACCACACAATCATCAGCGTACAAACGGATGGTTGAAAGAATACTATCGGGTAAATCATTCACGTACAAAAGAAAGAGCAGTGGACCCAGCACGGTCCCCTGCGGCACTCCCGATTTTACTTTCTGATGTGATGAAGATTTGTAATCATAACAAACACTTTGCGAGCGATTGAAAAGAAAATTCGATATCCAGTCTATCACGAATGGCTCCAATTGGAAAAGCACGTAATTTTTGAACCTAGTCGATGATGCGGCACCTTGTCGAATGCTTTTTTGAAGTCAATAAAAATTGCATGCGTCTCAGTTTTAAAATGCAGGTTACTGTGTACATCAGTTATAAATTCAAAAAGTTGGGTTTCGCAAGAGTGAGACCGACGGAAGCCGTGCTGGTTTACAAAAAGAAGGTTGTTTGCTGACAGGTGATCCATGATATTCGAAAATAAAACATGTTCCATTAATTTACTCGGAACGCTCGTCAGAGAGATGGGTCGATAGTTCGTGAATTCATTCTTTTGACCATTTTTAAAGACAGGAGTGACTTTTGCCAGTTTCCAATCAGCAGGTATTTGGCCACTAGTTAGGGATTGCTCAAAGATAGAACAGAGGAGAGCGTAAGATTCACATTTGCTAAGCTTAAGTAGCTTCGTCGTGATATTGTCAGGACCGGGGGCAGAGTTTGTTGGGAGTTGTTCTATTAGTTTCTGAATTCCACTCACAGACATAGTGATTGGGCACATTTGTGTGGCTATGTCGTAATTAGGCGAATGCTCTGGTAAGGGAAAAATGTCTTCAGAAAACATCTCGCTAAAAAAACGACTGAATTCCTCGCACACTGTACCCACATCGAGCTCGTCTCCCGCAAGATTAGTGAATCGGTGAGGCTTCGACACTTGCTTAGGGTTAACCGCTTTCCAGAACTTTTTGGGGTTAGCTGTCATAAGGCTGCGGAGGTCTTCGTTGTAAAACTTGTTCTTCGCTCGACGTATCTCTGTCTTGCATACTAATTGGAATTCGTCATACTTTGTCCACGCAGAAGGGGACAAAGACAATTTAGCTGTCTGAAATAGTCTCCGTTTTTTATTCAGTAGTCGTTTAAGGCGGTTCGAAAACCAGGGTTTCTCAATAGAAGACTGTATATTTATTTTTGGAATGAATTGATCGCATAGATCAAGTAGCTTTTGTTTGAATAATTTCCAGTTTTCGTGAACTGTTCTAGAGTCAAAGCCAACCATGTAACTACTTGAAAAGGATTGCAAGCTCCGACAGAAGTCATCGATGTTAGCCCTGGAGTAATCATAAATAGCTTTTACCAGCGGACTGTGCTTTTGCGTAGGAAGAGCAAGTTCAACATTTAGGGAAGTATGATCACTGAGCGGTTCCATAAAGTTTACCGAAGCTATAAAATCTGGTTCCGAAATAAAAAAAAGATCCAAGAAAGCAGAGTTACGAGTTGGCTTGTCAACCATTTGAAAAAGAGAGAAGGCGTTTATCACATCAACAAAGTCCCGACTTTGCTTTGAAAGTGTATACCATGCATCAAAGGATATCACATTTGGAACAGCCGGCCATTTTATTTCGGGATAGTTAAAGTCACCGGAGAGAACTATGAGATCATTTGGATAAGAACGAGCAAGGGTCTCTAAGCAATCATAAAGTATAGGCGAGAAGTCTGACAAGTCAGGTGGCTTATAACATGCGATGACTAAAATACAAACAGCAGGCGTCTTAATCCTTACCCAAACACCTTCAAAACTTGATATTATATCACACTTTTCAACATGCAAAGTACTTCTAACAGCAATCAACACTCCCCTCCCCGCCGCTCAATCCTATCTTTCCGGATGATAAAATACGAGTCACTTAAGATTAATTCGCTATCTGCAATATCCGGAGTTAGCCAAGTTTCACTGATGATAACAACGTCTGCAGAGCAGGAGTGGACAGCAGAATGCAGCGCTTCTTGTTTGGCATAAACGCTTCTAACATTGGCAATAAAAAGTTTATGGTTGATAATGGTCTTTTCTGTTGTTGGGAGGATGACTTTCTGGTTTCCTGTAGCTATGCGGGAAGCTGCATAACACGTGCGGTTTCCTGGTCAAAAATATATCGCAAATTTCCTATAATTAGTTTATCATGGCGAAGCTTGAAGTCACGAGCTTGTGCTTTTGCAAAAGAAAGGAGCTCTTTTCGTGCTTTACGGGTCTCTTCCGAGTAATCCTCGCTCAAACGGAAATCTGTACCTTTTAGTCTGTTTGCCTGTGATAGCACGAGTTCTTTATCTTTAAAAGAGTTAAATTTTACGATGATGGGCCTGACTGTCGTGGAGTTATCTTTGAAAGACCCAATTCTGTGCGCCCGCTCGATCCAGGGGAGCAAAAGGAAACTATTTTTCTTCAGACTGCTTCCGGGGCCCGGCTTGCTAGAACAGCGTCTCAACTGAGACTGGGTGAAAGAAAGCACAGCAAAGGCTGGGGCGCGCGAGCGTCTTGAGACGCAGCTTGAGTCCCGCTCAGCTCGTGCGCTGGCTTTGGCAGGGCTTTCTTTCACCCAGTCTCAGCTGAGACGCTGGTTCTAGCAAGCCGGCCCAGGTCTCACCACGCGCATCAGGTAGGTTAAAGAAAAGTAAGAGCAGTTTGATACTCTAGACCCATGTTACGGATAAAAAATCAGGACGCGGGATAACCAAAAAAACATGCATTTCGTGTAAGGCTCGTCAAATTATGAGGCGCTGGAGCAATGCAGCCTTCTGGAGTTAAGTCCTTATTTCGAACTCTTTTTGTTCGCCTTCCGCCCATTGAAAAGCATGAGGAAGGGCCTTAGTACGCACCTGGTATCGCTGCGCCGCAGCGTTCTTCCACAACATGAAGTTCGTCTGCGTTCCTCGCCGCCACCATGGCAACGAACGCCGAATGAATGGAAGCACACACGCTACCGCCGCGTGAAGCCAGCAACAGCTGACGCCATTTTACGAACGCCGTCTGCTAGCCAAAGCCGAACGCGGTATGTCAGATCAATCGCCTCCGCCGGTGCTCGACCGCAACATAAAGACGAACGTTATGTTCAGGGGCGGATCCAGAACTCCGTTTTGGGGGGGGGGGGGGGGGGCGGAAATTTTGCAAGGATACTATTTTCCCATTCTTTCTCAAGCACCGGGGGGTCCACCCATGTCAAATTGCCCTCCGAGAAGGGGGAGGGGGGGGTCGACTTGGTTTGGGGGGGGGGGGCTGCCCCGATCGCCCCCCCTTGGATCCGCCACTGGTTATGTTGCGGAAGAACGCTTCAGTGCAGCGATACCAGGTGCGCTGCTGGGCCCCTCCGCATGTTTTTCAATGGGCGGAAGGCGAACAAAAAGAGTTCGAAATAAGGACTTAACTCAGAAGGCTGCATTTCTCCAGCGCCTCATAATTTAACGAGCCTTACACGAAAAGCATGTTTTTTGGCCATCCCGCGTCCTGTTTTTTTATCCGTAACATGGGTCTAAAGTATAAAACTGCCGAGATGTCGTCGATTTTAGATTTGAGGGTTGCCAAGACAGAGTCAGTATGACGTTGCTTTTCTTGCATAGATTTAATTTCAGCTAGGATTTCCGTTTGGCCGTTGGATAACTTGCTTAGCAGCGTTATGATTTGATTTGGCGATGTGTCGTCACAAGGCTCGTTATCGGGCCCAGGGTTGACCTCAATATCTCCCGACAAGAGTAGTTTTCTTCTCATGCTATCAGCAATTTGACACAGGTCTGACACAAAGAAGGAAGCCTGGAACGCGCTGAAGACACACAATCATACACACAAGGTGGGCACGACACCGCAATGATGCACACATTATTGCATCGGTAGGAGGATGATGAAAAACCAACCTAGGAATGGACAGGACGTTTGAGACACATTCCGGCGGCGGTGTCGTGCCCTGCCAATTCCTACCAGATTTAGTGGGCTTTACAAACACGCAACACAGTTCACAATACGATGCACATTTTGAGTACCCGACTCTATGCGTAGGATAGACCCTCTTCAATACGCCACACCAACCTTTGTCCGCGATTGCTCGATCACATACAAGGGGCGATCAAAAACTTTTGCCTCTCGCATATAACGAAAATTACCAGGGCTTTCAAAATAACATATTTTTCTACATAATCCCCCTCACACTAATGCACTCCTCCCATTTTCCTTAAAAATTTTAATACCTAGCAAAAAAAAAAACAAAGCTGTATTTTTGTTTGCCAAGTTAGTGCTCTGTGGCAGTTCGCAGCGCACTCAAGTCATCAAACCCTGTTCCTTTTAAGTATTTCTTTTTCCAGATTCGGAAATAAAAAAAGTCACTAGGGGCCAGATCAGGACTGTAAGCTGGGTGGTCAAGCTGTTCGGAAACACATTCCCGAATGACAGCCTGGACAACGCGAGACTTGTGAATGGGGACGTTGTCATTCAGGAGAAGAACGCCTCTTGTCACCAATCCTCGTCGTTTTTACATGATGGCCTTACGCAATTTGCTGAGAACGATGGCATAGTATTCGCCTGTTATTGTCCTGCTGTTTTCCAGTAATCAATCAGTAGGTTCATTTTTGCGTCCCAAAAACTGTCCCCATCACTTACTTCCGCGACCGTTGCGTTTTGAATTTTTTCGGAGGGAGGACCCCGAATGCCTCTACTGCATATAGACTGTTGTTTTGTTTCGGGGTCCCTATGGTAAAGCGACGTTTCATCTCCAGTCACAAGGCGGGCGAGAAAATCTTCTGTGTCGCTTTCATAGATGCTCAAAAGCTCCATTGACGAATGTAAGCGGTGCTGTCGATCCTCCGTACAGAGCTTCCGTGGGACCCACCGTGCCGAGACCTTGAACATACCCAAAACGTCAAGGATGATTGTGAAAGCACTGCCATACGAAATGTTAAATTCTGTAGCAACTTTGGACACCTTAATTTGGCGATTCTTCATGATGAGGTTCTCAGCTCGGGCTGAATGATCCAAATCGGTCGACGTGCTGAGCCGCCCTGACCTTGGGTCGTCCTGCACGTCTACGCGACCGCGTTTAAACTCGTTGAACCAACGAGTCACTGCCGCATATGAAGGGCGTCGCCATACGCCATTCACCTTTTTACTGTAAATTTCCTTGGCGGAACTCCCTTCTTTGCACAAAAACTTTATCACGCTCCGGTAACCAAGCTTGAAATCGAGGAGGACGCCTTGTTTAACTGACTCGTTGAGACCAAAAGCGGAACCGGAAGTCTTGGTATTACGAACATGTTTAGCCATAAAGAGATAAACTAACCAACGATTCTAGAGATATAACTGTCAAAGTTTTGGTTATAGCCGAGTTGCAAAACTTTCTGATCACCCCTCGTACACTCATACTCAGTACTCTGACATAAGCAATGGCGATCGCCAATGTTGCTTCATGGGTATTTGAATAAGGCCTATTCAAGGGGCGATGCGGAAATTTTTGTACTTTCAGTAAATACCACTTACAATTATTTCTTGACACTCGTAACCTTGTTCCTTTCTTTATTGATACTGTTACCCCAGAAGCGCCGATACAGGGTGGATTTTTAGCACCCAGTACGATAAAACGCAAAATGTACCCATATTCTTGGAGCCAATGCTGATTTGGATCGACACTAGTCACGAGAGTTCATGCAAAACAGTCTTCATTGCTCACAATCCACGACCATGCGTCTTTATTTTCTTTTTTAACGCGCACGATCTAGCTAGCACAGCCGCACTGCTCACAATTCACAGTAGCTCACAAAACGTTCGATACGCTCAGTCAAACATCTAAACAAAGTAAAACTAGATACAGTATACTGTCTAGCCTGCACTATAGCACGCTATGCAGGCGAGCAAGTTTTTTTTGTTTTTTTTAATCGGCTATAATGAGTTTTATTTTCACAATATCACGGGGAAGAGTGTTCCAATCCTCTATGCGGCGTAGAAAGAATGAATATTTAAATGTTTCTACGCCTGACATTAAATATGTGACTTGATCTGAATGGCTGTTTCTCACTTGACGAGATGTGCGTTTCTTTATGTAACGTCGAGCGTCAAAGTTGAAAAAATTCTCGATGAATTGAAACGACCTATGAAACACATGCTCGTGTTTTTCTCCACACCATGGCGGTCGCAGAAAAAGATATTCAAGAAAAACGGGCAGTGTTCTTCTAAACTCGCAGCCAAAACAAGTGGTCCCGCAATCTAAACCCGATTACATGCCGTCGATGTTTATCGTAGAAAACCGCTGGGTCTACCAAAGCAGAGGGCACGTGCCGAGTCCCCCATATAGGAGGTATTCACTGGCCGCCATATTTGAGGTCACTGTTTAGAGCGCATGCTCAGAACGAGCTCACATTAATAGGCTGCCAAGACCGGCAATCTCGATGGTGCGGGGTGCACGTTGCAAAATAACTGTGGAAGCTAGCCATCAGCACGTGCTCTAGCATTAGTGCACACAGATATGGCCGCCAGTGAATACACCCTATTGTTCGAGGTTCGACTATTCCCGTCATCGCGGCGGTTGGGCACGAGCCACTACCCGAATGCACGTCGAGACGTTGCTTGTCACGCACGAGCCCAAATAAAATGATCGATTCTCACGCAGTTATCGAGTCCGCTGTACCAGCCTCTTTTGTATATATATATCCTCACCGCGTGTATCCCAAAGCAATTGATGACAAAATCCTTGGGATTGCTTTGTTAACAAAACATAAGCTTCTATTCTTGAAATTACGCGGCGACAAAGGAGCGTCTTGGTCAGGGGCGTTGCGTGCGAGCATACTTCGATCCTACAGGCGCCAGAGCTTGTATCATGTGAGAAACATTTCACCCAATGCCGTTGCGTGACCTCTGTAAGGTCGACCCACGTAGGACTATATTCAACGTGTTTACGCGCTTTTCAGCGGGCGTAATCTAGTGTTGGCGGTAATGCGTTACAAGTAAGGGCGTTACCGGTAACGCGTTAATTGTTTTTAAACGTAGTAACGTATTTGTTATGTATCCAAACAGTAAGGGGTAACGTACTTAAGTTACTTATTTGAAGAAAAGTGAAACGTGACTGTGTTACTCGTAACATCTTCTTCCCAAAAACTAAAAAATGTACGCTTACATTTTTTTTGTCTTTCTATACTTCGTCTTACCTTACGTCCTCACGCAGCCGACGCTACGACCTAAAGGGACCAATCAGACAGCGTCAAAGGGCACCACCTTGGTGCTCCTCCTGTTTCTGTACGTGTTCTGTCAGCGCTTTTACCAATCATTACCAAGAAGGATCCAGTGACTTAGAGCTTTTGAGTGTGCTTTGTTGGTCCCATTACCTCGTAGCATCGTCGACGCCTGGACTTGGGCTGAAACGAAGTATAGGCGCCAAGTTATTAATGATTGCACTCATTCGACATACCTTCGAATCTTTGCCTGCCTTTTCCCCACGCGTTCCTTTTATTTTGGAGTAACGTAGGTTGGTAACGTGTTCCTTTCTTTTGCAAGTTACAAGTATAACGGATGTTTTTCCTTTGTTTTTTGGTAATGCCTACAACCCTGGCGCAGAGTCACGGCACTTGGCGGCCGCTTTTCTTTTTTTGCAGGAGAGCCAACCCACACACGGCGCTTTTCGTCGGCGTCTCCTTGGCCTTCGCTGCTGTGTAGCCCGATTGGCGTTTATCGTGAAATCGGACAAAATGTGGGTCGGCCGCCACATTGACGCTGTCCTCAAGGCGAAAAAAAAAAAATAACTGAATGTCAATCAGCAACGAAGGACTAATTTGCTAGCGCCTGTCTCAAAGATATACGTACCTAACAATCGCCAAGTTGCCAACTGTTCTCGGCAGGAGAACGGCCGGGATATTTGGTCGAAACTTTTCATTTGATCATTTGCTTTTAATTTTTTTTTAAATCGTCCATTACACAGCTAGTTATTTCTTCTGTTTTAGTCGTTCCGTCGCTAATTCAAAATGGGTGTGGCGATTTCGTGCAGTCCTCCGATAAATCGTCAAACGCTACCCGGGAACGACTCCGTTCGGCAGCCGAGTCAAGCGGGACGCCGAGCTGGGCAAGCTAACTAACCTTCGAACAAGTTCCGGCTATCAACTCGCCAGTTGATTGGACGGCGCCGCGTCGTACGCTTCCGCACGCGTGACGCCAGAATACGCTGAAGTGCCGAGATCGGTCTGGGTCGGGCCGCTAAAGAAGCGAGTCTTTATGCCGACATTGAGACGTCGAGAAGGCACGTTCGCAACGCCGACACGCCCGGAAATGTGTCGAATGTCCGAATAGAACACGTTGCTGTCTACTTTCAAAACGTGTACTTTAAAAAACAATTGCATGTAACGGATTTTAAACGAACGTACAAAAATCTTTTTTCGCCACATAACAAGGATATATTAGCGAGCCGCCGTCAAGAGCAGAGCCCTTTTAATTGCACTGATAAGGAAAAAAATTAAGCTTCGTTTTGTTTGCGTCGACGTCTTAGACCAGGGGTGGCCAAGCTGCGGCTCTTCGCGTGTAAAGTGCGGCCCGCGGCTAACCCCCTCCTCCCCCCCTTCCAACCCCCCCCCCCCCCGGACTTCCCCAAAACGAGAAATGGAACGCGTTGTAAATCGAAAAACAGGTTGCGGTTTGGTAGCCTTGTGCTACTGCTAGGTTACATACAGTTGGACTGCTATTGGCTCGGATAGATTTAAAGTAGTTCGGGTTACGCTTATTGCTTTAAACAAAAGTTTGCCCCCCGCCCCCCCCCCCCTTCGCCCCGCGACTCTTGGAAGTTTTGCGGTTTTGTTTGCGGCTCTTAGGCCGGGTCAGCCTGGCCATCCCTCTGATAGACAGAACGTATTCGGGGATGATTCTCAATCGAACGAAATCTCCACTCTACACACACACGAAAAAAAGAGAAAATAAATAACGCAATTTTAAATGTAATTTACCCTAAACATTTAGCGTTAGAAACTAAATTGGTGCATGGTTGCGCGGTAAATTGATTTGCAGCTAAATTTAGCCGGGAAACACTAGCCGCTGGAGTTTTGGCATGCACAAAACAAAAGAAAAGGGTGTTGGCTGCTGACATGGTGACAGAATTACCTGCGCATCAAGACTCAGACACTTTCCAAGTATACGTTCGCTTCACGCAGAAGTGTGAACATGTGTGAAAACAGTTTTCGTACGGCCAATGGGATATAATCAAAGGAACAAACACGCCCGAGACAGTAGGGAGGTTTAGGGAACCGTGTTTGCACATCCGGTACGGTACGACGGGCCCTCCGGTACGCACAGCGCATGCGCGTGTCTTCCCCGGTAGCACATGCTTAATTCGTACCGGAGGGCTGATGGTACCGTATCGGACGGGCCAAAACGCTGCCCGAAAACTCCCTAATGTCTGCAGATTGTCTTTTGTACGATGTCTCTGCAGTGGGATCGTAGCTCAAAGCACAGTGGTAATTCTGCGTATTCCGACCTTTATCTAAAATATGACACTTCTTTTTTTTTTTTTTGAGCGGTTGGCAGAAGTTATTTAGGTAGACGCTGAAGACGCTTTAGAACGGGCTTTATTGCCAGAGTGTGTGCAAGCGTGCACAGTTCCGGCATGATGGCTCGCCGTTCGAGTCGCTATACTCGGTTTCTTGACATGCAGAGCACGGACCGCTAGAAAACAAAAAGTCGTCTGCCTTCGCTTCGCCGGTGGAAGTACGGAGAGTTTTACGTAGAAAACCGAAGAAGTTATCGTGCGAACATTTGTGTCGGTCGGACGATCCCCGAGAGGTACTGGGATTTCCCCCGTTGCTACCTGTCTGGGAAAACGACGCTGCGCACAGGTTCAACGACGCGTAGTCATTTATTGACTCTTATAGCCACGCGCCACGACACAAAAAGGTCCTTTCGCATGCGGTGTCGCACCGCATGCGAAAGACTTTTTTGCTAAACTTTTTTTGTCATCGGCGGAGCGCCGCTCGCGTGGCCAATAAATAGACCTATTGCTATTCGCAACTTTCACGACCTATAGGGGGCGCACTGGCGCCCATCAAAATGGCTGTCATCTGGATGATCGTCGTAGAACACCAATGCAAGGCTGGGTCTGCGACGCGTAAGAAATTTTAGTTTTGCTATATACGAGCAGTATTAGAGCCTTACGTTATTTTTCACGCCATGAAGGTGTAGGCAAGCCCTTTTATTATGAGGTCAATCATCCAGGAGCTAGAGAACGTGATTCTCACACCGCGGTACCACCATCGCTGAAAGTTGCGAATATTACCCAAGCATCAAGGAGAATCGACTCCGAAAGTGTGACGTCATGGATCCAAACAAACCGTTGCTATGGTCGCTGTTATGAACGAATACATGTGGCTCGGTTTCGCTACGAAAACGCGATCGTTCAAAAATCAGAATTAGGATTTATAGTTCTAAAAATCACAGATGTAGAAAGCTTGAATGTCATATATGTTTCGACAGAAGTGTGCCGGTAATCGCTCGTTTCTGAAATATTTACGACTGCAACTTCCGGTCCTCAAGATGCCTGCAGAAGACGACGAATGCGAGTATGCCGTCTGCCGCATGCCGGCCGGCCAAGCCGGGGCCGTCATTTGAATCGTGTGAATAAAGACGATATTCTGACATCGCATTTGTTTGAAATATAATGAGTCTCAGACACTTATAAGAATTCATAGTGGGGTGCGATGCAAAAGATGGTTTATCGAAAGTCCGGGCGTCGATCAAGACGATCGTCTGCTAAAAGATCGCATTGCACCCGTGGGAAAAGCACTTCAGGCAATCGGTTGAGATTCCAAATTTTGTTTGCGGACTCGCGCTATGCGAGGGTGCTTCGTATACCTGGTTGTAACCATCGCGTGAAGAAAGATTCTTGCAGTTTCTTCAGAATTCCACAAGACCCAAAGCGCGAAAAAACTGGATAAAAAACATAAGGTGAGTTTATTACAGATTGTAATCGCATCGCGGGTTCGATGGAGATCTACACGAAAAGAGCACATGCACGGAATTTGATGTATACCAAGGGGAAAAAAAGAGCACAATACTGCGAAATCGCCATAGACATGCAATTCTTTAATAACCTGACAACCTCAATAATAATAAACGGCTTATCTCGACGGCCTACGCTTTGTTTCTCATGCTGGCCTGCACTTCGCCGGCAATGCACTTCAGGTCGTTGTAACTGATCTGCATGACGTGGTTTGACTTCACGACATTTTCACCCCTCTGAACTAAGCTGGGTTCTTCACAGAAAAAAAAAACGTACATTGCGGAGGCCTCTACGGCCATGGCGATGCACTTGTTTTTGTCGCTCGTTTACCGACGCAATTCAATGAAGACGCCCGCTGCAACAGAGTCCAGCAAATCTAACGTGTGATCTGCTACCAAAGCAAAGCGGAGTGTAATACTTCAGAAATAGCTTTCATCGCTGCAATACGACACTGAGACGACAAGAACATCTTCATAATTAGATATCAAGAAGTTAGGTTGCTTACAAAAAATTATTTACTTACTTGTAAGCAAGAATCTAGCCTCATGTGGAGTCTCCATGCATTAGTCCATAGCAACGTCCCTAGCAACGGTTTGTTTGGACCCAGACGCCATGTTGTGACGTCATCACTTACGGTGTCAATGTAGGGACTGGTTTTCTATGCGCAACACGCGCACGCTCTCCCGGTATAAAAGATTCGAAGTAAATAACCAAAATAAAGCGTTGACGACCGCGCGTGCAAGATGCCATTTGTTTTAGGTATTTGCTTTAGAAATGTTTCTACACTGAGGCCAGCACGTGAAGCGCGTGGAACACCAATCACTGCGTTCTCCTTAATGCTTGGGTAATATAGCAATAGGACTTCATACGGTGCCTTCATGTGCGCTTTGCTTAGGGTGGAGGATGGGGTGGAGACATATGGCCATTTTGTCCCACACATTTATTTTTCTTTTTTGTTCAGAAGCGCGTGAAAGAACGTGTCCCTGCACGCGTTTGTGGCTCTGACGGTGCTATGGCGGCGTTTTGTTTTCGTCGATTTCTTTGTAGTTTACCCGTGAGCGCGTGCTGTCCGCATCGGGTACTACAAAGGGTGGTATCACCCTAAACAGAAGGACATTGAGGCACCTTAGGACTATTGCGCTTGGCCCCTTCGCGGTAGAAGTGACCACGAATGATTTAGCGTGCGGGCAACCTGGCCCAACACTTTGAACCCACAGTTTGCCCACACGGTAAAGACGCCAAGAAACAAATTATAACGAATATAAAATAGCGCCATCGCTTAGGCCTAAGACGACAGAAAGAATAACACACTTAAGACAAAGGGACTAGCTATGGACACGTCTTCTTTCAACTCGCAACAACACGTACAGAGACAGTAAATCTCCTAGCGGAGGATTTTTGAACCCACCTTTTACCCATAGAGTTATTACAATAAACGCTAGAGGCTCAGCTGGCGCTAGTGTCTACGGGACTTCCGGTTGCAAATTGAAGCAGACAGCATGCAGTCTACATTTGCAGCCTCCCTGTGTATTCCTATGGGAAAACGCGCGTGAATTTTGTCTCTTCGCCGGAAAATAACATGAATAACTTTTGTCATATCGGTTGTAACGGATAGTATGTACCTTTATTGGTATTGTGAAAGTGTAATTGCTTTAGTTACAGCATTTTTCTTTACCACTGAGCGATGTTAAACTTCGCTCTATTTCAGGCCCAAGCCCCTGTTTCCAGGAAGGTATGTGAAAACGAGCGACGGTTCTAAGCAAACTAACGATCGAAAGGAATGTAGTGTGTGTTCAGGTTCGCTAGCATTTCGGTGGTGCTTATATATTGCTAATATGCCCGTCCTGTCATTGGATGAAAATGACTCCGTCGTGCGCATCTTTACGATCGGTTAAAGAAACATTCCAACGCAAAAAATAAAGCACGTGAGCTACGAAAGGTATGTCTTTTTATTATTTCCCATGTCGGGCAGTTTTTATCGGGCAGCTGCTCTCTGGCTCCCCTTATTTGCAAAGATTTGGAGCGTGCGGGTGATGCTTTGAACCATTTGAACCCTGAACAAGCATCTTCGTAGTACTTATTTATTGCAAATCTGACTATATTACGTGACTTTCAATTTATTTTGATCGTCTGTAAGCACAAGGAGTTACTTATCCAGTGTTACTGCGTAGTTCTTGCCGTCTCTCTCGGTTTTCTACATGTCCTTCGCTCGTTTGGCACGTATATCCCCCATATTGGAAAGCGTCGACGCCGTGTTCGCGCTAACAGTGTCCGACAGTGCACAAAAATACACGTACGAAGCCGTTTTAGCACCGTTTTTAATGCGATGAATTTGAAAGAAAAACGCCGTAACTGACCACTTATTTCGTCTGCGTGACTGAGAAATGTTCCAATGTGCCTAGTACGTACAAATTATTCGTGATATTTGCTCTTATAATCGAGCGCAGAGAGAAAATGCACTCGCTTTTTCCCATAGGAATACATTACCGGAAGTCAAATTTAGACTGCTTGCTGTCTGCTTCAAAATGCAACAGCACACTAGCGCCAGCTGAGCCTCTAGCGTTTATTGTAATAACTCTATGCTTTTACCAGGGGCCCTAAGCTTGTCAAATACGAAGTTGGAGTAGAAAGTTCGCGGAGCGCGCCGATTGGGAGTCGGAAAAAAAAAGCGCGAAGTCATCGTCCTGATAGGCGAATCGGTGCGCTCTATCAACTTCGGCCCCAACTTTGTGTTGGACGAGTTTAGAGGCCCTGGGGCCCTAAACTGTTCAAACTCAAAGTTGGAGCCGGAAGCTCGCGGTGCGCGCAGATAGGACGCTGGCAACAAAAGCGCGAAGTCATCGTCATGATAGGCCAATCTGTGCGCTCTGTGAACTTCGGTCCCAACTTTGTACTTGACGAGTTTAGAACCCCAGAAGGAAAATCTGTCGCCTTTGTCCGAAGACCAATACGCTCCCAAGTTTATATGCTTAAGCCTCGTGAGTCAAGGACTTCAGAGCGGTACTCGTTGCTATCGGGTCCGGCTCTAAAGTGACGGTAGACCCCGTCAAGGGCGCCCTCTGCGTCAGAACTTCGAGCTTGTGGCTGTAAAGCGCAAGGCTGTAAGTACAAACGCAATCGACACTACGTTTCGATTGCGACAATCAAGCAGTACCGAAAGGGTGTCGGTACTTGTCGTCATCGTGCATTCGCTATTCTCGGCTAGACCAATCGCGCACGGTGAATGCCCCCTGATCGTGCACCTATTTTTTACTGCAAGACTGGTGTAGCCGGGGATGGCAAAGGTACAGTCGGGGACAAAAGTCCCCAGGACGCGCGAGCTGCGACTGAATTGCATTGCTCTGCCATTTGCCGGCGGGTCGCCTGGTTTCGAGATCACACAAAAGCGCATGCGCGTCCTACTGTGCCTGCAAACATGTGTGTTTTCCCGCTCTTCTGCGGCGCGTTGCCTAACTCGGAATCGGGCGCCTGGTACCGCCTCGGAGATAGCGCTTGCGGCTGATGAGCGTCTACTACACATTCCGAAACTGGAGATACCGCCTGCGGCATTGCGCTGCATTTCGCCGTGTCAGCGCACCTTGCTTTATAACCAGTTGCGCTTATCTCTCAGTTTAGCTGCCGTGACTTCTTGCTTTATAGGTGCCATGTCAGTAAGCGCTATCTCCGAGGCGGTATACAAGCGCCCGATTCCGAGTTAGACGCCGCGCCGCAGAAGAGCAGGGAAACGCACATGTTTGCAGGCACAGTAGGACGCGCATGCGCTTTTGTGTGGTCTCGAAACCAGGCGACCCGCCGGCAGATGGCAGAGCAATGCGTTTCAGTCACAGCTCGCCCGTCCAGGGGACTTTTGTCCCCGACTGTACAAAGACGCTGAGGCGGCGTGACAATTCTCTTTCGGAGCTGCCTAATTAATTGACTCCGTCGGACTGTAGTATCCGCTGCAGTCGGAGGATAATGGTTGTCGGACTTTGAGAGGGGGTAACTGGGGCTGTGCAACAATGACAATAGTGGTGATCGACTGATCAATTATTTTTAATATTTTTTTTTATTTCAATTACCTCAGGGCCCGTAGAATCTTTAAGACGGTAAAGGACGTGCAAATCCGCTCTGAAACAAAATAAGCGCAATAAGGAAACGAGCAAATTAGGCTATTTTGTTTGAAAATGATTAGTACGCCGTGTTAGCAAACGTGGTTAGTTAACGCCCCTTTAAATACTTCAATTGATGGTATGTTTAGCGGAGGTGCTACAGAAGGTGGTTTCAATCGGATAACGTACTTGGGACGAAGGATCGAGTGTATGGATGATGACGTTCGACAATGAGGTATGCCAACTTTAAAACTCGTGCAGCGACGTATGAGGGGCTAAGAAATAATGTACGTTTCAGTGAAGCGATAGAAGTGTCAATTAGAAAAGGCATAAACGTATTTTACGCCGTTAGGAAAAAAGTGTATGTACGAGTGTATGTATGATGACGTTCGACAATGAGGTATGCCGACTTTAAAACTCGTGCAGCCACGTATGAGAGGTTAAGAAATAATGTACGTTTTAGTGAAGCAATAGAAGTGTCAATTAGAAAAGGCATAAACGTATTTTACGCCGTTAGAAAAAAGAGGAAGGGATGAAGAGCTTTTCATAGACGAGACAGTATAGCGGTGTGATTGCAGTTACAGCGTATAAAACGTGCCCCGTGACTTTGCAATACATTGAGGTTTGTCATTATTTTGTAAATAATTCTCCGATGAATTAGTTTAATTAGGAAGATCGGACGATTTTTTGAAGAACCGGTTTCTCCAGTGCCGATTCGTCGGAAGTCCTTATGAAGACCGGTATGCAAGAAAATCGTGATACCGGCCAATGCTTTTCCATTCTCCCGACTACTCTGGTTTGCGTAGTTGATCACGATGGGAAAGAACTCGGCTGATCTAAAAAAATACTGTTTCGTATAAAAAAATAAAAAAAAAACCTAAGAGGAAATTAGGCGAAATTCACCGACATGGGTTCCGGCGGAGAATTCGAGCCGGAAGTAGTGTTGAACCCAGGTCTCCTGCAGGGGCCCATGGACCAACGTACGACACTGACGTCCTGTCGCTGCGGTTACACTGCTGTCGGAACGCGCGTGCGCAGACGCTTCACCTCAGGCGCAGAATCATCACCTTATGCGCAGACGCTTCACCTCATGGGACTTTGTTTTCGTACGGACGCGCAGTGACCGCATGTATACGTGGGCAAGCGCCGCAATCTTTGTGAGCGGTGTAGTGGCTGGCATAAAGATTTTAAGGTGCGGCGGAGAGAAGCTCACGTAGCGGAGAAAAGCCCGTCGCAAAACCGTCGGATGCGGCGAAAAGCTCACCGGCCCTTTTGACGGATGAGGAGAAAATCTCATCTACGAATCCAAAACTCCAGCCTTCATTCGAGTGACTCCTGTCCAATACATTGAAATATGCTGGCACGCCTTAGGAGCATGCGGCCATTCTGCACTTGACTGGAAGAAATTATTTTGTAAATATAAAAACGTCCTGCAACGCGTTATTCATAACACGGTGAACACGAAATAATCATTTTAATTAGGACGCTAATTAAAGAAGAACCGGGGGAGATATGACCAGCGTAGCGGGCTGCAGCTTCTGTAGTTTCTGGATACTTATATGGAATGAATTTCATGTGTGTGCACTAACACCGCATTGCCAAACCTTCACATTTCACCAATTATTTATGAAACAGTGGATTCAACTGTTACGTCCTCCTATCAGATAATATGAAAGGTCCTATCTCATCCATCCCGGCTACGTCAGATTTCAAGTATGGCAACAACCTAAGCTAAAAGTGTCGACATTAAAGCGGAACGAGGGCAGGTGCAGAGTCCGAAATGTGTATGCTGCGTGACATTGTCAACTTATACAAGCGATTGGCTTTTTCGTTGTTCTTAGAATTGAAAGGCTGCCATTGAAAGTACTAGCGCGGCGAAAGGTGCTAATTTGGGGCACCAACTCATGCGATAAAAGTGTAATGCTGTTTAACACGTTGTCTAAGTAAAATGCAAAGCCGAACTCGTGTTCGCGCCAACTGCGACGCAAAGTGTATATTGTTTGTGTGAGAGGCGCCGATAACCCTGATTGCGTTACTGCTATAAAAATACATTTATCACTTTATACAAAAATTAAATTTGGGGTAAGCTTTTCTCTGGGTCTCTCCAAAAAGAGTGGTCAGCTTTTCTCCGGACTGGCACAAAAGTGGTGAGCTTTTTTCAGTTGAGCTTATATCCAGCGAGCTTTTTTTTCCGGAGAGCTTTTCTACGGGATCCGATTTTTGTACAAAGCCCTTGAACCCGCGGGCGTAGAAAGGACACAGCGTCGCTGTCGTCGACAGTATTGCCAATTTAGCGACTCTCCAGCTGTATTTAGCTCTTTTTTTTTGTGTTGTCTTAACGGGAGAAATTGCCGTTTTGCGGTTGGCGGCATTGTTAGCAGTTTTGAAGTCATGTTAGCGCGTTTTTTGAAGGTCTGATATGTTCTCCAGTGTAGACTTATCAATCGTAAATAGCTTAATTTCTGTGGTAAGGTCGGGTCATGGGTCTTTATTTTTGCTTACTCTCAACAAAATTGCAGTCAGTGAGAATAAAACTTACGGCGCCAATGAGGTATTATTGGGACAACAAGCAACCAAGCTCGTTGGGGCAAACGAGGAAACATATGATTAAAACTGTTATCCCTGGCCTGCACCTTAAATTGACCGTTCTATCGAAATTCCTTTCGCGCTTGTTTGTTTCGTTTTTATCTGAAAAAAATTGTCGTTGATTTATGTTAGAAGCAGTTTTATTTTTCCAACCACAGATGATGTGGGGAAAAGAACAAGAGTGGTAAAACACGCTTTTATGTGCACAACCATTCGCTACGTACAGTGGCTACTTCTCCACATAATCACAGCACAGATTTTGGCAATTATCACGACGTAGCACAACCTTTCTGATTCCCAGCTTAAATAGAGTTACTTTCTAGGTCTCCAGCAATTCTATTTCACCGTCAACCAACAAAACTTCAGTAGCCACAGACGTTCTTTCCTGATCCCCATCATCGTCCTCTCCAAAACTTCATGTAGGTTTCTGCATACACATTACATGTCTGCTGCTGCTGACGGCCTTATTGGCGCATGATGGGATCACTGAGAACCTAGCGCCAACCTGCTTTGGAGGAGGCATCTAAAAGTATGTTCTATTTTATGGCAAATGCCTACATCTGCGAATTACATTGAGAACCGGCTGCAGTATGTATCTAAAGTGTGCGTATATTTAAAACATGTTTTTCTTCAATCCTACTCTATTTATTCAGTTCACCAGAGACACCGGAGGTTTTAAAAAATAACTCTTGTAGCTGGCTCTGTCCTACCCTGCTGTGAAGCATAAAGTCCCTTGATGCTGTCTTTTTTTACAAGTAACGAAAACTAAACGAATGACGAAGGACATTCCGTAGGAACAAAATGGCGTCATTCAGCTCACTCTTCTGTTTTGCCCCGCCATTCTCTTCCTAATATCTGCACCGTCACGCAGTTGGCGCTTCAAGGAATGTCGCTAGTTGTAGGAAGCTCTTATCTAGGGACTTTAGTGAAGCAGAGTTTGCAAGAGGCAAACATCCCGATAAGCAAATATCAAGACACGTCCGTTAACGGAAATGATCTGGCAGATGATCCGTTTATCGTAAGAAGTGCTGAACAACACCCTTAGAGATAAGGACCTCTCTGATATCGCGTGTGGTACAAGCACTGCAAACATCAGATTTTGATCTTACTTTCTCTCTCTCTTTCTTTCTCTCTGCATTTCTGACCATCGCCCTCCGCTTGACGCAGTCTTTGTTATCATTATTTTCGCTGTTTTGTTCTGGGGCAACTTTGACTGTCCCAGGATACCAGGCGGTATTTCTATGCTCAGTTTATCATCAAATAAGAGTGCAGTCAGCAACTAACAGAAGCGCCAAGGCATACAGAGAAATAAAGAAGCGCTTTGTCACGACGCACTTACTGGTTGTGACTGATTGGCTACGAAGGACACATCCAAAGTCTGCTCTTCAAAGGTGGCAATCGGCGCGCTTGAAAACGGGTATTGGAGAACTCGTCCCAAGTCACGTTGTCACATTCCAACTGGTCATAGGTGAACTTGTCTGGTAGGAAAAATCGTCACAGGACATCTCGTACGAGAAATTCTCGTCATTCCTGAACACTGGTCTTACGACCTGAATCTTTTAAATAAAACAAATAATTTCTTTCCGCAAAAAAAAATTACTTAGGTTTCGTAATAACAATTAGTCAGTATCTGAAACAGCGAGTTACCATTCACAATTCGAGCTACATGAGTTATAATTATGACATTCATTCCCGAAATTATACATCAAATTGAACTACAGGAGATTAATAAATACGTGTACTCGTGATCACACCTTAAGTTATATGGCCACGTGCAAATAGCTGAGTCATCAGCGTGCTCGACTCCCATGCCACTGGCTGGGGTTTGATCCCCGCCATCGCTTATCCTCTTTATCTTTCTCTTATTTTGCATGACTGGAACGTTCAATATGACTCCATAATCTTGTTTGTTCGAGTGTGTGTGTGTGTGTGTGTGTGCGTGCGTGCGTGTGCGTGTGTGTGTGTGTGTGTGTGTGTGTGTGTATGTGTGTATGTGTGTGTGTGCGTGCGCGTGCGTGCGTGTGCGTGCGTGTGCGTGCGTGCGTGCGTGTGCGTGTGTGTGTGTGTGTGTGTGTGTGTGTGTGTGTGTGTGTGTGTGTGTGTGTGTGTGTGTGTGTGTGTGTGTGTGTGTGTGTGTGTGTGTGTGTGTGTGTGTGTGTGTGTGTGTGTGTGTGTGTGTGTGTGTGTGTGTGTGTTTAATAAATCATTAATATATTTGCAACTCTTCCGAGCTGGGATGCAAAATCGTGAGGATGTTAGGTATGATATGTTCAAATGCTAGTAAGTTACGAAACGAAATCTGTCTTTATTAAACTTATTCAAACAATGCGAATATCTCAGATAGATAACTAAACATTTGTTTAAATATTCCGAAGTGGTGATTGCGCAAACGATTTTGAACACCAAGAAATATCCCGCATAAAGTAGAATTCGGTGCGGAAGACCGCTTTGTTTTTTCTGCGTTGAAGAATAGAAAACAAGAAATAGCCGAGAAAATAAGTGGAGAAACGATAAGAAAACGACAAGCACACTTTCACTGTCTAGCCTAAAAACATATCTCACCCTTTTTAATACTCATGCGTAGCTCAGTAGAGTGGTGTGTTTGACGCTAAGACAAGTATACGTGCCACTAACAGTCCCAATATTAATAGACTCGTGGATTGTCCTTGATTGCCTTGTACTAGTTCTTATACCTACATATTCAATAAATGTCAGAACTGCATTTTATGCTAGTTGTGTACAAACTTTCTAGCTACAATGGCACAAAAATTCTTTGTTCAGCAAAATCGGAGGCTCACATTGAATGTTCGTTACTTACAAACTTTCTTGAACTTAGTTTTACCAAATGTGATCGTCCTAAAAGCATTTATATGTCCAGTCTAAACTTATTTTGATAATAATAAAAAAAAAACATTAGGAATGCTTTACGTCTTGGTGGTTTTCTTGTGTAAAGCAAGATTTACCCTGTTTCCACCGAAATAAAAACTACTTTGCGACCAGTGTTTGGCTTTAAGAACGGCCTCCTGTGTCGAGAATTCCTACGACGAAATGATATCCGGAAGGCCGGTGTGACCAGATGTCCTGTGACAAGTTTTCCTGTGATTTGTGTGCCGGATGCCCTTTAAGTCATATCGTTACTGTTCCGTATCCAGGAGTTTCCAACCTTTTGCAGCGGGGGGCCAAATCATCATAAAGCCGTCACGGAGGAGGCCGGACGGCAATTCGTAAAAGAGGAGCGGGGAAGGGGTGGGGGGGGGGGGGGGGTGTTGCGAAGAAAAAGCAAAAGGAAGTGACGACGATCTCTACCGAACTATAGGGGTGTCGGACAATGCCTATACATTTTATTAGTCACCAATTTGCCTCAAAAAAGTTTCAGCAGATTAATAGACCCTATTCAACAAGCGGCAGAAATTACAAGTCGCAACAGTGTTGTTGTTCTTCGAAGTTAATAAAGTTTCAAATTTTATCTGACAGAGTGAAAAGCTCTACTACAACATTGAAAATGTCACGTCAGATGTGATATGGGACCATTGGCGGCGTGCGCGAACTACAGGGGCGCTTCTCTAGCTATCATCATCATCGTTTGTGCCGTCACGGGTAGGACAGATGGAGCAGACCTTGTACCTTCCGGCTCGTCAGCTCGCTTCATCCGCTGTTTCAGTAACGAGCGGCAAAGCCTGTTTCACGCAATGTGTTTATTGGGTAGGAGTAATATTTGTAATAGGACATTTTACCAAAGTTTGAAAACGTGGCACGCATAGTCGTGCTAACAAACACCTTTGGCGTTGAGGTGTCGCAGCGCTGGGATGGTGGTATGCTGCTCTCCACCCCAGTACAAAAAGCTCGGTAATTAAAATAAACTATCTAGCAAATTACCCCACCGCAACATGTACCACGGCGAATAGGGTGTATTTTCTAAATAAAAGTGAGCAAGGAATGTCCTTTAAAAGTGAAAATAGGAAAGCGAAGTGCGAGAATCTCTCGCGTGTGTAGTAAAAACTTTAGTGAAAGCGACTCCGTGTATCTTGTTGGTTCCAATGTGTTCTGTGAGTGCTGGTATCTTATTAGTTCTAAGTTAATTCCCTTTTGATTTTTGTAAACCGGTGAACGAAGATTCTTCTTAAAATAACTGGCAGAAAAAACCGGTGGTTAGCTTCCAGAGCCGTTTAAACTAAATCCCTGCTTATTCACCCGGTTCGCGGGAAACGTGCGAGGCCCCCTCACGATCGAAGTGTTAAATCTAGTCTGCCCGTGACTCGTCAGCGCCCCAAGTAGATGAAATATGCATCTGCTACGAATTACTGCTGTTTGTATGCTTCATTCTGCAACCCCCCCCCCCCCCAAAAAAAAAAAATGAGCCTAGTGCGAGATGAGTTTTTCAGCGAGCGGTTTTCATTTTGTAAATTTTTTAGTCAAAATTAAATAGAACAAATTAATGAATCGCCTCAATTTCCCGGGCCATGGCACTATTAAGAAGAAGTTCATAATCATAATAAAAGCGACGCTGAAAGTATCTGCCATATGAAATGCGTATCATTTTCTTCTGCGCCGATCCAATGCTTCGACTGCGTACGTGTTTGAGGATTCCAAACCACCAAGGCGAAATCAAGTCATGTACGATCTAAATCACAAAATCAACGAATCATACAAGCAGGGTGCCTGTGAACTTTTAAGTTATGCCAGATGTGATACGAAGAGGTTTCTTTGCACCGCCAACTATAAAAGACACACATGAGCACCGAATGACAAGCCACCATCGAGGAACACGCCGAAATATTTCGCTGCAGTCACGCGTACGATTGGAGTTTCTCTCCAAAGAGTAAGTGAAACGCGAAACAGCATGTCGTGCGGTCAAAGAGAGATCCCAAGTTTTGGTAGGATTCAAGAGCAAATTATTCGCCAAAGACAATTGCAGTGTGTTAATGACGTGGTGCTGAAGAGCACTGCAATCAAGAGGAGTATCGACGCGCGTAAGAATCCTAATAACATCCACAAAGAGAATAGATTGAGACGGTTCTTTATTCGCTCTGCGTTCTCGACACTGACTTGGCATGGCGATAGCAGTAACGGTAAGCTAAACCGGAAGTGAAGATAGAGCAGTCCTCTCTTAATGCTCAGTAAGGTCGCAGAGATAGCTGCGACACCTTATCGGACCCTTACGCAGCGGTCACAGCGCACATACATCCTACAAAATACAGTCTGCAGTAACTGAGGAGTTTTAGGAAACCGTTTTTAGACATCCGATATGGTACGATTGGCACTCCGGTTCGAACTGCGCATGCTCTACCGCAGAGGACTCACGAGCAGTTGGTACCGGAGGGCCCATCGTGCCGTATCGGATGTGCAAACAGAGTTCCCTAAAACTCTCTATCGTCTGCAGTCATGTTCCAAACATTCATGTTTGTATCAGGAAAACGTGTTTTGAACACGTTGGGAGCGTCTCCTTAGGTAATTCTCTCCGCATGTCTGGAGCGAACACTGGGACTTTTGTACAATGTTTGAGCAGCTTCACTGCTGCCTAATGAATCATTATGAATCTTCGACACGCGTGCCTTCCACCTTATACCGGCAGGAATCATCGCCAATCACTCTGCTCGGAGAGTGACACACTCGTAACAGTACAACCATCCAAAGAGACGATGTCACGTAGCGTAGTCACGCGTCATCACGTGACATTGCGACGTCGTGTGACACCATATGTCACGTCACAGAGTGTCATTTCGTCATGTCTGACGTCATGCTACACCGTGACCAACGTTACTAGGTTAGCTCAGTTGTGGAACTCTTGCGGGGGCGATCCCCCTTCCATTCACTACGGTCCAGCTCCCGTCGTTCGAAGCGCCATCTAGATTTTTTAAAAACTGCGCGTTCCATACGGCGAAACACCATCTAGACGATGCGCTTCGAAATGTGCGTATTCCATAAAATACGCTTCAGTTGCCATAGCAGCCGCTCGGCGTGTCGAACGACGGGAGGCGAGTCATGGGTGGAAGAACGGGGCCGCTGGTCGTGCTAGCAGCGTGTATGAGCAGCTTCGTAACGGAGCTAATATAATAACGTTGACTGTGACGTCTATTGGGATCGTGGCGTCAAGCGACATCATAGCGTCATGTGACGAAACGAGACATTTTGACGTCACATGATATCGCGGCGTTACGTGCGTGACCTTGTCAGGTCATAATTACCCGTTACGTGACATCATGATATCACGACTTCAACTGACGGTATCAAAGGGGACGTTTTACGCTCCTCGCCATTTCGAGTCGGCGGGTTAAAAGCCACAGCAGCTATCGCTGCAAAACAAGTACACTCTACGCTGCCCCAGCTGAAAACATCTGCGGTGATCATGGGTTCCGGAGATTTCGTCCGTGTTCCGCCTACACGCGCATGTTACCGGCTGCGTTGTGACAGTGCTCCGTCGGTGTCGTTGACCCGTGTTGAAACTGTGATCCGGTGAAGCGGGGCGCTGGTACGTTGTTGGGTCCGATCTCGGCACCCAAAAGCTCCAACTCCTCGATAAATTCGTAAAATACGTTATTTGTGCTCTCGGTTGGCGTGGTGTCATGACACAGCTCGCTAAGGCCACGTTTCGTCTGATTCTTGTGCTGGTGGTCGTCGAAGGATTTCGGCACAAGTATGGCGATTCCCGGAGGTGAGTAGTTGTCTCATGGCCTAAATGAATTCTAGAGATCAAGGGCCCGAAACTTGTCAGACACAAAGTTCGAGCCGAAAGTTTGCGGAGCGCGCTGACTGGACGCTGGCGACAAAAGCGACAAGTCATCGTCGTGATAGTCCAATCGGTGCGCTCCGTCATCATTGGCCCCAACCTTGTGCTTGACGAGTTTAGAGCCACAAGCCTTCTGACTCCAGATCGGAAAGCACATTGGAGTGTATAACGACACAGCAGGGTTGGCACAACCCTGAGTTCCCTGTCATTTTATACTGTACAGCTGGCATGCGTTCACCAATGTTAACTGTAGTCACTGACGGGATGATAACGGCAGGGAGGTGTTTTTTTCCACTTGTCCCACCTGCAGCGCGAGCTTCCTCTACGATGACATTTCGGCGTCTTGTGAGATTCGATCCTGCACGAGTAGCCAATGCACGGCCACAGCCTCCCTCTATACTCACAGGGCGTAGAGTTCGACGACGGAGCCATTGAGTGCCCGGTCGCAGATTTGGAGCGCGAGGATCTGATAGCACAGATCATCGAAGAGCCGTTTCTCAGAGAACCTGGACGTCAGCGCACAACTTTTGCAGTGACGAGGACCCGAAACACACTTGTTCGCTCGGGAGAAGTGTGTTTCTGCGTCTCGCCGCAGCGGGGTGCCAGTCACGTGGCTCTCCTCTCCATCCGTTGTCTGCCGCTCCACGTTTTCCATTTTGGCGGCCGCTTCTCGTAGCGATCTGCCAGGTTTTGTCAGTATATAGGAGGCTAGGGCACGGCAGAAGGCAACGAGCGCGTATACTGGTAACCGGGCATCCGAAAGAGACGCCTTGCCATTCTCATCCGGCCTACGACTATAGTGTATTATAACTTGCTTACCTTGGCAACCATCAGAAGTTAAGTCTGGTGTTTGAATGCTAGCTCAGTTTGTGCCAGGAACTCGCGCTTGTATCCGGAAAGTCTTCAAGCTAGCAAGGTGCTCGAGCTCGTAGCCTTTTCCGTGTTAAGGTGGGGCGAACTACATACGAGAGCATCGCGGAGCTTTAGGAAGTAAGTAGTTGAGCTTCGCACAAAAATGGTTCCTGGAAACCGTGTTCCCAGGTGAAAAAAGAAAAAAAAGCAATGAGTCGAGAAAAAAATGAAAGCCGTTTACAACTCCCTGTAACGCCGAATTAGAGCGCAGCTCTTGAGGGTAGGGGAAGGCACGGGGAGGGGGGGGTCACGTGACCCTCAGGGAGGGGGGGGTCACGTGGCCTGGGGGTCACGTCACTTCGAGGAGGGGGGGGGAGTTTCCCCGCTAAATCTAGCGAGGAAAATTTTCCGCAAAATTTAGCGGGAAAATTTTCCGCTAGATTTAGCGGGAAAATTTCCGCTAGATATAGCGGGAAAAATTTTCCGCTAGATTTAGCGGAGAAAATTTTCCGCTAGATTTAGCGGAGAAAATTTTCCGCTAAATTTGTGAGGAAAATTACCATCATGCACCGCGCGGTTACGCCGACGCCGACGGCGACGCCGCTCAGCCGGAAACGGGCGCCTAAGAGCTGCGCTCTAAAAGTATATGAGGTATGAATATATTATGTGCTTTATAATCTTGCGTAGAATGCTGGCTAGCGATACGAGACGGGAATTGAGAGGACAATGTTGATCACCAGCTTCGTGTATAGGTACCACTTTTCGCGTCTTCGTATTCGTCGTGTAAATATCCAAGATTAGCAAATTGTTGAATAATTTTAGCGAAAATTAAGAGGAAACATTTTGCAGTATTCCTTAAGAGCTTGGGATTAAGTGTCGACTCCCACTCAACAAGTTTAATTTAAATTTTTAATCCCGCTAACAAATGCAGAAACATAAATTACAGTTAATCTACTGTGATACTGGTGCCTTTGCAGAACGAGTTAAACAGGCTCGTGTCAGTGGAGAGTGATCGAGCGGAGAACAAACGAGTGGTAGTCACAAAGCATGTCATTTCTTTTCACGTGGTTTTCCACGTTATGTCTTTTCGGCATTTTGATAATTCGGCCTTTTGATTTTTCGGAATATTATTTTTTGGCATTTAAATTGTTCGTCGTACATGACGTTCGGCTTTTTCATAGTTCGTCCTCTTGATTTTCGGCGTTTTGATAGGGACCCGTATGAATTCACTATAAGAGTGGTAAAGAGAATAAACCAAAGGTCTGAAAAGGAGTCAAAAAGTTCGGGATTCAAAACCGAAGTGCAAACAACAAAGACACAGGGTCTTCCAAATATGTGAACGAAGATTGTATGGGCTTCTCTTTGTGAGTGACAACGTTCCAGAACTATGTTTGATTATTTGTTAAGGCGGATGATAATGTTTTAAAAAAAATTGTAGCCTTCACTTCTGTAATAGCAGTTTTAAAAGTATCAGCGGTGTCATGATAATCAGACCATTTACCGGAGAGATTTAAAATTGAAATCTTCGTTTTTATTGTTTTTCTTTTTTTTTTTTTCTGTTAAGAACTATATTTATTACTTTAGTAAAGCTCAGTGACTGCGGAAAAAACTATATATTTTGTCAGTGGATATAGGCATTTGTGATATGCTCAATCTGGTTTCTTTTTACTTTCCAATTTTCCTCAGTAAAGGTTCCGAGTAGTTAGGTAAGTAGCCATCGGCGTCGTTCGGTTAGACCATGCTGGTGAGCCCTTACACCCCCGGATAATGTGAGCTGAAACACTAGATCTGAACTCTTCTTACGCGCACAGTTCCCACAAGCTCTGCTACCTCTGAAATTGAAGGATTTCAGCGTTACAATGGAAGCTTCGCGTTCCAATTTATGCTTGAATGACAGCTACCTTAGAAACTGATAGGTATGCCGAAGAAGAGTGGAGGTATCATAATTTAAACCCTGAGAAAAAGATTAAAGAAATAACGGACAGAACGGTACAAAATCTCAAACCCAGCAGAATTTATTCGCAAGGGAACAACAATCTATGGCCTTTCACAAAGACAGAATCGTGTCTATTATTTTATTTCGCCTTATCTCAGGGTTTAGATTATGATGTTTCCTAATTAGCTCGCCTGAATACTTGTGCTCTTTGAAAACAATGACGGGCTATTTCAGCTCATTAGATCCACAGTAAAATGCATTTCTACGGCGTGCATTTCGCGCCACTGTCCCTTTTTATGTCGGCATGAACGAGCAGGAATGACCTCCAGCATGGTGCAATAACATCACGTGCATGCGAGCCATATATATCTAGACGTTGTGAAACTGCGCAGTGCTTTGATTTCAAGTATATCACTGAGAATATGCGTAGACTCGCTAACGGGTTAAATATTTCTCATGGGTCGATACCAGACTTAGGGAGTAATCCGTTACAAGTAACGGATTACTTATAATCTGTTACTTTTTCAAGTAAGTTTGTAATTGCCACGTTACGTTTTTCGAAAGTAATCTACATTGTAATTTCGTTACAAAATATTGATAACAGATTACTTTAATTATTCGTTACTTTTTTAAAAATATGAGCATAATACAGTAGCTGGCGCAATACGGGCAGAACCTGCAGCAGCATAAAGAGAGCAAGTTCAACAATATAGAAAACATCAGGAAGGGGAGAATAGTCAAAATGAAAACACGTTCTTTTTTTTATGACCGGTAACTAGAACCATTGGAAAAACGGACAAGGCATGTACAAATATACGAAAGACAAAGATCAAGTAAGACAACGCCGAGTAGGCTCTCCGTCACCTTCCATCGTGTTTTTCTTCTTCTCCCGGGCAGGAGAAAGCTCTTCATGTGTATTTGATTTTGTCTTTTACACCATTTCACCCTTTCCAACTTCTTCGACGTCTCCCGCCACCTGCACATACATCAAACGCGGCTCCGTACCCCCTCGATTCGCGGGTTTTCAACTCCCCTTACAGACGACGTAGCCTCGCGCGAGGGGGTCGAATTATTTTTGTCTTTGATGTGCGCTACTGTATTCTAGCTAGGGATTTCGCTAACCGGTCCTGGTTCGAGTTCGACCATGTTCGATTTTTTCGAACTTCTTCTGAAAAGTTCGACAAAGGTTCGACTCAGGTTCAACTGCTATGCGCATGCGCGACAGGCTGGCCAGTTGGCTTCGGATTGGATGGTGAAGGCTAAGGCATGAGCTAAGGGCAGCTCTGATTGGTTATTTCAGTTTATACAGTACAAAAATTAAGTTATGGTCTTCTTCAGTGATCAGAATTGGTGTAGTTCATTTTAATGGCATAAAAAACAATGCTCCAAACCTAGACATGCTCGTATCAAGGTCTGGCTGCACTGTCCACATAAACGAACCGGTCGAATTTTGGTTCAAAATTGAAAGGTTCGTCGAACCAGTTCGAGCCTGTCCAACCCCGAAAGTTCGACCTATAAATCCATTTCGACAAACGTTCGCTACACCCCTAATTCTAGCACGATCCTGAGGCACGGCTAAAAAGCACCAGGCGCGAGGCTAAAAGCATCGTCTTCGAGGGTACGGACGATGCTTCTTTTGGTTTACTTGTCGGGCATGGTGGTCGAGTCTACTCCTCACTTTAGTCAACTGCCAACATAAAAGGGGAGTCATTTAAAGGGGTCATAAAATCATTTCCAATTTTTTCCTGTTAAGCTTTCCTCCTCAACTCATAAATCGCACATTGTTCCAAACAGTTCAAGAAGACGGAGACGGCCATAGACGGAATCTATGGCCTCTTGCTCGGACTGTCGTTTGTGTAACCGGACACAGCCATTCTCCCCCTAGAAGATTAGCCCGTCGCTCAAAATTCAGACAAAAGTTGCTTTCCCTTCCCAGTTCACCCCGAAGCTGGCAGTGCTGTGGAAGCTACGTGCTCTTTGGGCCAGTCACATTTCTGCCACGTGATCACGCTCTCTCGCGCATACGCACGCGTAGAGAATGAGGTCAGGTGATGTGTAGTGTTTGTATTCCGATAAACAAATAGCTGGATCATCGCTACGTGTCTATGCTAGGGCGCCGCCCCTTTGATAGCTGGATCATTGCCACGTGTCTGTGCTAGGGCGCCGTTCTCTTCATCTTGCTTCTATCTTGATATAAGCGATTCATGGATTTTTGTACGGGAGTGCTTGACCAGCGATACGCGCGGTCTGACGGCCGGCTGACAATAAACCCATGTTATTGTGACTACTCGGCTGGCATGCCCCCTTCAAAGACACAACAACTTCTTGGCGACGAGGATGGTGACGCAGACTGATGACCACTTCCACGGGGACCGTAAAGACGGAACCTCAACCAAGCGTGCAAGAAGGACCACGGAGTATCGACTCAGAAGCATCCAGGATGGCTACGATTGGGCAAGTGGAACCTTTCGATGAATCTCGGTCAGGTTGGGAGACATACGAAGAAAGGATTACGCATTTCTGCGAGTGAATAAGATTCCAGACGCCAACAAAGTAGACGCCTTCCTAAGGAACGTGGGTCCTAAGACGTACAAGTTGTTGAAGAGTTTGACCGCCTAGAGCACGCCGGCCAGTCAGCCTTTGGTAGAGCTACAAAAAGCATCACGGAAGCATCTTTCGCCCAGGCCATCAGTTATCGCAGAAGGAGCAAAGTTTCGCCGGAAAACGCAACAACAAACCGAGAGCATCGAGGAGTTCATGGCGGGCCTCAGGCGATCGGTAGAAACATGCAACTTCTGTGCGAACCTAGAAGAAACGCTGAGAGACAGATTCGGATGTGGGTTGGCCCGGACGGAAATCCAGAGGAGGCTTTTTGTTGAGGATGCGTCTCTGACGTTCAAAAAGGCGGTAAAGATCGTATTATCAGTAAAGGCGGCATCCAAGAACGTGACGGAGTGCCGACCTAGCAGGGCAGCCCAGGAGGAATTCTACAAGTTTCTGCAGGGGGAGGCCTGGCGCGAGACGGCTCGCTGTGCACGCGATGCGGCTTGCGTCATCACAACCATGCTTGCCGATTCCGAACAGTGACGTGTTTTAAATGCCACCGAGTGGGGCATGTTCACAAAGTGCGCCACTCGCAACCGACGTCTAGTTCCCAGTCTCCAAAAGCGTCCCGACAAAACACACCGCGAACAGACCCCCGGAGGCAAAACTTCGGTGTGTTCCAAACCGAGGAGGACGTCGAGCCACTGCTTCAGGCAACGCTAGAGAAACCGCATTTTGGACCGACTTACTTTACGATGCATCTTCAGGGAGTGCCGCTTAAAATGGAACTGGACACTGGAGCAGCAGTATCGGTGATGCCGCACCGGCTGTTTCGGTCGTGCTTTCCCCCAGATGAAGTTACGGCCAGTTTCGGTGTTACTTCGTACGTACACAGGGGAGTGCGTGCTCCCAAAGGGGGTGGCGACAGTAACCATGGAGCATCAGCACCAGTCTTACCAGTTACCTCTGCACGTGCTCTACCAGGAGGGCCCGGCTCTCATAGAAAGAGACTGGCAGTATCAGCTTCGGCTCAACTGGACGAGCCTCAATCACGTGGATACAGAAGGCCACCGGGCCTTAGGACAAGTCTTGGACCGACATCGCCAGTTGTTCAACGATGGACTGGGCGAGATTCAAGGTAAGCAAGCTCACCTATCTCAAGCCTGAACTACACCCGAAGTTTTTTAAAGCATTCCGTTCGCGCTGAGAGACGCAATAGAGAAAGGACTGGAAAAGTTGGTTGGTCTGGGGGTGATTGAGCCAATTCCGAGCAGTCGCTTTGCCTCACCAATTGTACCGGTGATAAAGAAAGATGGCAGCGTACGCATCTGTGGGATTAGAAAGCATCGTTGAACCCCTGCTTAAACATTGACAACTATCCCTTACCCAAGATTGAAGAAATCTTTGCCACTCCCTCGGAAGGACGAAGTGTTCTCCAAGACCGACCCATACCAGCAAGTGGCAATGGACCAGGTTTCCAGCGAGTACCTCACCCTCAGTACGCACAAAGGACTGTTCGCAGTAAATGGCCTAGTATTCGGGGTTGCGTTGGCACCCACAATTTTTCAAAAGGTGATGGGCAACATGTTAAAGGGACTGAAAGGGGTAATCTGATACCTAGATGACATTCTAGTCATGGGGCAGAACGAAAGAGAACACCTTGAGAAGCTAGATTCGCTACTAACCCGGCTGCATGAAAGGGAGTGCAAATTAAGACAAAAAAGTGTGAATTTTTGAAACCGGAATTGCAGTTTCTGGGTAACGTGATCAGTAAGCGTGGAATATCGGCAACGGCAGAGAAGGTGAAGGCCGTGCTAGAAGTCCCCGTCCCAGTCAATAAAAAGGAGCTGAGAACGTTTACGGGCATGGTAACATACTACGGAAAATTTCTGCCGGAGTTATCAACAGTAATATTCCCATTGAATCAGCTGCTCTGCAAGAATGCGCCGTGGGACTGGAGTGAACAGTGCAATCTGGCGTTTACAAAAGTGAAAGAATTGCTTGTAAACGCGCTGGTGTTGGCACATAATGATCCGGAAGTCCAGCTCGAGGTAGTGTGTGATGCTTCATCACTATGGGTTGGGTGCCGTCTTAGCGAAAGTGGAAAAAGATGGGTCCAGACGGCCGATCGTCTTTGCATCGCGCACGCTATCACCAAGGAACGGAACTACAGCCAGTTGGAGCGAGAAGCGCTAGCCTCAATTTTCGGAATCAAGAAGTTCCATTACTAGATGTATGGCAGACAGTTAGCCTTGGTAACTGATCACAAGCCTTTACAGATGATCCTCTGTCCAAAGACAGGGATACCAAGCATTGCCGCAGCTCGTTTGCAAAGGTGGGCAATTGCGCTATCCGCCACCCGTTACAATCTCGTTTACCGTTCACGTGACAGCAATGTACAAGCAGACTGCTTGTGGCGTTTGCCACTTCCTGAGAGTTGCACAAAGCAAGACGACGACGAAGTAGCCTCCTGTTACGCACTTCGGTGAGAAACTTTTCCAATAACAAGCTTGGACATCGCGAGAGAAACTACACGAGACACGAGATGTTGTTGTGTCTCAGAACGGAGGACGCCAGCCGAGAAGTCACAACAACATGGGTTTATTGTCAGCCGGCCGCCAGACGGCGCGTATCGCTGGTCAAGCGCTCCCATACAGAAAGCCATGAAGCGCTTATTTCAAGATAGAAGCAGGATGAAGGGGGCGGCGCCCTAGCATAGACACGTGGCAATGATCCAGCTATAAAAGGGGCGGCGCCCTAGCATAGACGCGTAGCGATGATCCAGCTATTTGTTTATCGGAATACAAACATTACATTATGAAAGGGAGGCGGCTGATTGGTCCGGCAAGCGCGTAGCTTCCACCGCAATGTCAGCTTAGGGGTGAAGGGAATAAGTGAGGTCCGGTATCGTTTGATTGATTGATTGGGGTTTAATGGCGCAGCAGCGACCAAGGCTATAATGCGCCAACAACTAGGACTATTGCTGAAATCAAGGTTAAAGAGAAGAAAGAGCTATAGTAGCTTGTAGTTTAATAAAACAATGATCATGAAAGTACAAGCACATAAGATGCGGCAATGAATACGACGAACTAATAAAATTATAACTGGTCCAGGAGTCTTATATCCCTAAGAAAGTTGAAAACACACTTGTGTGGAATCAACGGCTCATCGCTGAGTAAAAGGGCGAGATGTAATGGTGTATGCTCTTGGTAAGCCTTAGCAAAGTGTCTGTGGCGTTCTTGGTCATACAAAGGGCATACAAGTAAGATATGTAGGATGCTTAACGGAATGTGGCAGTGTTCACACTCCGGAGCATCCTCCCCACGCAAAAGATGCCCATGGGTAAGACGGGTATGACCTATTCGCAATCGGCACAAAACCACCTCATAAAAACGCTCGCGGTGTCGTGCACTCTCCCATTCCTGAAGTAGTGGTTTTACTGCGTGCAACTTATTGTTTATTTCTCGGTCCCATTCCTCTTGCCACTTGCGTCTTATGGAAAATTTCAGAACATGTCTATAATCTCTGTAAGGTATTTTCCACAGGTCGACTTCTCGATCCTTAGCAGTACTTGCTGCTCTGTCAGCATCCTCATTTCCGGCAATTCCGACATGTGAAGGAACCCAGCATAATATTATTTTCTTCTTCCGTTTTGCGGCTGAAATTAGCCTGTTCCTTATTTCTATTACAAGTGGGTTGCGATCATCTCCCACTCTGGCAAGAGCTCGTAAAGCACTAAGTGAATCGGTGTAAACAATTGACTTATGAAGCTTTTGTTTGAGGATCTTATCTATGGCGAGGAGTAAGCCATAGAGCTCTGCCGTAAGACTACAGGCACTGCCATTAATTCTCCGGACAAGCTGCATCCCAGGCCCGATCACTGCGCAACCCACAGAGGAGTCAGTTTTACTACCATCTGTGTAGAAACTTATAAAGCCGTGGTACTGTGCTTGGAGTTCAAGGAATTCTTGCCTCAGGACTTCGTGGGGAGTGTCTTTTTTGTTGAATTTTGTTAGCTCCAGTTCGCACTGAATGGGAACTAGGTCCCAAGGAGCTGCCGAACTCATGCACTGTACAACTGGAGGCAACACATCCAGTCCTACAGACTCCGCAGAATTGCGAACCCTCATGGCAAGAGGTGGAACAACTGAAGGCTTGTTACTGAAAGTTCGCTCATAGCGTGTTTGTTCCATGCAGTGTAAGGTTGGATGGTTAGGAACCGATCTAATTCGCATAAAATACGTAAAGCCCAGTTCATATCTTCTTTTCTCCAGAGAGAGCTCGTTTGCTTCTGCGTATAGACTGAGGACAGGAGATGTGCGAAAAGCCCCGGTAGCAAGCCGCAGCCCCTGATGATGAACAGGGTCCAGCATTTTGAGAACCGATGTCCGGGCAGAGCCATACACAATACAGCCGTAATCAAGTCGGGATCGAACGACCGACCGATAGATACGTAAAAGACAAAGACGGTCAGCACCCCAGGACACATGCGACAGGACCTTAAGTATATTAAGTGATTTAAAACACTTCATCTTCAGGCTCTTGACATGCGGAACAAAAGTCAATTTGGAATCAAATATAAGACCTAAAAACTTGTGTTCAGTTTTCACTGGGATCGGAACATCATACATAATCAAAGAAGGTTCGTGCAAAACTCCGCGGCGACGAGAGAAGCTCACACAGACGGTCTTCTCAGGAGAAAATTTAAAACCATTGACATCAGCCCATTTGACCAAGTTGTTGATTGTGAGCTGGAGCCGACGTTCACATATGGATGGATTACAAGACGATACAGAAATCTGCAGGTCATCGACGTACAGTGAGTACTGAACAGATGGAGCTATTGCGCGGACAATTGAATTCATCTTCACAATAAAAAGAGTGACGCTAAGTACACCACCTTGAGGTACTCCATTTTGCTGCGAAAATTCTCTAGAAAAAGTTGTCCCAAGCTTCACGCGAAAAGTCCGGTTTTGGAGATAACTCTTAATGGCACTTAACATTCGGCCCTGCACACCAAGGCTAAACAGATCCTGCAGTATGCCATGGCGCCAGGCTGTATCAAATGCCTTTTCCAGGTCAAAAAAGACAGAGACACAATGCTGCTTGTTTACAAATGCCTCCCGCACAACAGTCTCAAAGCGAACTAGGTGGTCGACCGTGGATCGTCCTGAACGAAAGCCACATTGATACCTGTCAAGAAGATTATTACTCTCCAAATAAAACATCAGCCTTCTGTTAATCATTCTTTCTAATGTCTTCGAAAGACAGCTAGTTAGTGCTATAGGCCTGAAGCTGGAGGCGCAGGCAGGATCTTTTCCTGGCTTTAAAAGGGGGATAATGACAGCAGCCTTCCAGGACAATGGGAAAAGACCCTCGACCCAAACTCGGTTGAAAAGATACAAGATGAGCTCTAGAGTAGATGGATGAAGGTGCTGAAGCATTTGGTAGTGGATACCGTCCGGTCCAGGGGCAGTCTGTCTGGACGAATCAAGAGCCATCTGCAGTTCGTGCAGCATGAAAAGAGAGTTATAGGGCTCTTGCAAACCACCGGTCGTAGGCACAATCTTTTTTCTGCATGTAGCTTATGCTGCCTAAATGATTGAGTATAGTGTTCGGAACTAGAAACAAATTCGAAGTGCTCACCAAGAACGTCAGCCTGTTCGTCAAGGCTTGCAGGACATATTCCATTCCGACACAAGAGTGGGACAGAAAAAGCGCCGTAGGAACCCTCAATTTTATGCACACGGTCCCAGACTTCCTTTATAGATGCACTGCTATTAATTGAAGAGGCATATCCTCTAAAGCTTTGCCGCTTGGCTTGCCTTCGAATAAACCTTGCCTGTGCCCTTTTTCTTTTAAAACCAATCAGATTACTTGGAGTAGGGTAACGCCTAAATATACCCCATGCACGGTTCTGTTCCTTTTTGCCTGGCGGCAGTCTTTATTCCACCACGCCTTTGGCCTTTTTGGAAGATGCGAAGACGTCATGGGAATGGCGAGGATTGCGGCCTGTAGTATGTGTCGAGTGATATGCAGAGTGACATCATCGATGGAAAGATCATCAAGTGATGAACAAGCTAAAACTGAAGAGTCTGTAAATGTTGCCCAGTCAGCCCTCTCAAACTTCCAACGAGGGGTACGCGTTTGAAGACCAGCAGGAGGACTGTTAAACTCTAAAATAATTGGAAAGTGGTCACTTCCATATGGGTTTGGGATGACCCTCCATGATAATAGCGAGTATAGTGAAGGATGGCAGATAGAAAGGTCGATGGAAGTAAAAGTCCTGGTCGCTGAGCTAAAGTGTGTGGCTTCTTTAGTGTTAAGTAAGCACAGTCCCGTGGAAAGAAGAAAACGTTCTACAAGTGCTCCTCTAGCATCCCGTTTGCCACTCCCCCACAATGGGTTGTGTGCATTAAAATCGCCTAAAATTAAGTATGGAGCCGGGAGCTGACTAACAAGATCCTCTAGCTCTTCGTACTGCAGCTGGTATCCCGGTGATATGTACACTGAACAAACAGTAATCACCCGGTCTAGCAGTATCCGGGCAGCTACAGCCTCGAGAGTGGTGTATAGGGCCACTTCGGCAGATGGGGATGTGCGCTGGGCAACTACAGCAGCACCACCAGACGCCACGGAGGAGTGCAACCTATCTTTTCTAAACACTTGATAATGGCGCAGTACATTTGACCTAGTTTCTTTAAGATGCGTCTCCTGCAGACAGAAGGCAACAGGGCGGTGTTCGTCTAGTAAAAAAGTGACATCATCATAATTACAAAAAAGCCCACGGCAGTTCCATTGTAAAAACAGAGACATGATAAAGATTAAAACTGGACATTGAAATTAAAATTATAACTGGCCTTTAGGACACCGCAAGATGACTAAGTAGACACTTGCTTATGATTCATTACTAAAGGGACTACGATCCCTTTGGGGGCAAAATTCTAGGAGGTTTATTTTTCTTTTTCTTCTCTACGACCTGAAAAGGTACTGATGACTTAGCACCTGAAGGGAGCAGGTCGTCGTCAGAGGGTGACATGCTCTCATCCATCATTTCGTCTACTGACTGCTGGCTTGCGGGCGAGTACGCCTCGTCCAGCTGGCCAGGCTTTCGAGAGCTGGTCGAGGCGGGAGTGGGCAAAGCCCTGCCTCGGCCTGAAGGGCGAGCAGACGACGAGGGTGTCCGCTCCTGCTCCTTAGAGGAGGTGGTCTGCGAGGGACCCTCTTTAGGGCCTGAGGGTGGTGCGAGAGGCACCATCCCTGATGCCTTTGGAGGGGATACCTCCATTGGTGGTGCCATGGTGTCCATAGCCTCCTTTAAAGGAGGCGCGGCAGCACCATCCAGGCACTGTGAACCTTTTGGCTCCAACGACAAACGTGGTCGTGGAGCCGACCTTGGAGGGGCAGGGGTGTCGGTGGGGCTGCCAGGTCTCTGGGACAGACCTGGGTTCCCACCGAGGTTTTCGGTGACACGCCCCCTGTGCGTGTCACCGTAGCAAAGGATCCTTTCTGTAGAAAGGAAAGTCGCTTCCTAGCCTCAGGAAACGAGATGTTTTCTTTTACTTTCAGGGTAATTACTTCTTTTTCTTCTTTCCATTTTTTGCATGAACGGGAGTAAGCGGCGTGTGGTTCGCCGCAGTTGACGCAGTGTGGTGGGTTTGCGCAGTTGTCCGAAGGGTGATCATTCTGACCGCACTTGGCACACGTGGTCTTGCCCCTGCAGCTCTGGGCACTATGGCCGAACCTCTGGCAATGAAAACATCTCCTGGGGTTCGGCACATATGGCCGTACTCTGCAGTTCAAGTACCCAGCCTTGACTGACTCAGGAACTTTGCTCAACTCGAAAGTCAAAATGATATGTTTTGTGTTGATCTCTTGCCCCTCTCGACGAAAGGAGATTCGCTTTGCAGCGACGACTCCTTGGTCACTGAGGCCATCTACGAGTTCATCTTCAGTACTTTCGAGGAGGTCATCTTCAGAGATCACACCTTTTACTGTGTTCAATGTGCGGTGGGGAGTGACAGTCACTTTATAGTCGGAAACTGAATTTAGTGATAGGAGAGCTGTGCACTGTTCACTGGTTTTGATCTCGACGAGCAGATCTCCGGATGTCATTTTTTTGGCAGAGAAGTTCTTTCCAACAATGGACTCAAGTGTTTTGGAAACGAGGAATGGTGACAGTTTCGCCAAAGGTTTCTCGCTCTCCGAGTGCATCACAAGGAATCTTGGGAATTTTTCTGCAGATCTAGTAGTGTTAATCGCCTGTACTTCGGTGCGGCTCCTTTTGGGGGGCCGATCAAGAAAGGTTTTTTGTTTAGTACCCATAGAGATGGGAGAGAATTTCGGTGCCCCGGGTGCACCACCCACCACGGAGCCCAACACGGGGGTAGGCAATGTGCCATAACAAATATGGCTTTGCTGACAGCATTACACTACCAGTGCTGCCCAGGCACTATAACCTAGTGTGGATCAAGAGAGAGTTCTGTCGCCACCCAAGGTTAGCCCTTGCCGCCAAAGAAGGTGAAAATGAATAAAAGAAGAGCAGAGAAAAGAGAAAGATAGGAGGGGATAGTAGGAGAAAAGGCGACTGACTGGATCATCCTGGCCGGGCCTTACCAGGACACCCGTCTACAGGAAGCAGGGGCCAAAGTGGTGTGTTGCCTCGCCCGGGGGCCCCGAAGGGTCCAAACCTACCCCGGGCTCGGCTCAACCACCAGGATGCCCTTTTCCCTGGACACGGGCTCGCCACGCACAGCCAGACGTGGGTGGGTCTTACCCACTTTTCACTCAGGGTCAGTAATGTATCCAATGTGGCTGGGGTCCGTGGTGACGCTACTCACCAAGCACCTAGCACCTAAGGCGCAGGCGCCCCTGCGGGGCTCGGGGTCCGTGGAGACGCCACTCTCCAAACACCTGCTTTCACAGGTGCCCCCTGCGGGGGTCCGGTATCGTATGACGTGCGTTTGGACCCGGTGGCGCGCTTTGGGGATCGTGGATGTATCACAGAAAAGGCAGAGAGCTTACGAATGGAAGGAGGTACGAAATAGTCCGCTGTATCTTCAAATTTTCGTACCGAAAGTTAGGGTTTTGACTTTCTACCTTTTTTTCTTTTGACCCACTGAACAATGTGCTATTAGTAAAATCCCATTCTAAGTTGATTTATCCCAGCCCGAAATTCGTTTCGTAGGCCCTTTAAGGAGTGCTGACAAAAAGAGAGAGAGAGAACGCGTAAAAGTGGTGTGATCCTCTATTGTTTTGTGAGAGAGATGGCCACCGCTTCTCTCGCTCTCTATGCCCTCCGCTCCCCTGGCCTCCACGAATATTGGCATGATAGTGAGAGCCGATGAATGATCGATAATCCAGAACCACCCCTTTTTCTCTGACAGGTCTAGTTTTCGATCATGGAATGTCCATCGTCTCCATAACCATTTCAAAATTCAGGGTATTGATGTTCAGGGTATTCATGTTCAAAATTCAGGGTATTGAGGAGAATGCAAACCTAGAGTTTCAGTGCATATTTTGCTTGCCAAAAACACATATTGTGATCAGCAAGAAAAACAAACTCTAATCTACGGAAACGCATTAAGGTAAGCAGGGACTACAGGTGAACGAAGTGCACCTACACTCTTTCTCTTAAATTCACTATTTTATTTTTACAAGGATTACCATAATACGGGCGTATAAAAAATGAAAGATGTAGAACATTTTGAAAAAAATATCAAAATTGTTTTTATTGCTTTCTGGATGAGTGTACGGAAACAGTAACGTGAAAGTAATTTTGAACGTAAGGAGTAAAGTAATCCGTCACTTTTCAGCGCAAGTATTTTGTAACGGTAATCCATTACATTTCAAGCTCGGTAGTTTGTAATTTTAATCCATTGGATTTTTCAAGTAACGAGCATAAGTCTCGTCTTTTCCACCCGAGCTTAAAAATGCTGCGACGTCACGACCAATCAGCGGCCGAGAAACGCCTCTCGCCGTCTCCAAGGGCTGAAATCGGACCGGCCAGGCATTGCAAGCCCCCATCCAGTTTCCGGACTTCCTTCTAAGTCAGCCATTTTGCATACCAAATCTTTCTAGAACATGATAAGGCAGCTAGCCTGCTTTCTTTCCCGCTTATCTAATAACGACGTCTCGGTTAGTTCGTAAGATAAGAATCCTGGACGAGCTTGCATAATAACGAAGTCGAGGTGAAAGTGAAGGTAAAGCAAGTCCGCCTGAGAGTGCGATTGGCACTGTGCCGAGAGTTAAGATATGAGTCTTGGCTGGTTCGGGCACTTGGGTTGACCGCATTGCCCTTCATTGCTTTCCATTACGAGGCGTTGCGTGGCCGTCGTTTGCCATGACAACCCGTAGCAGCATCTCCAAGGTATATGCATATACGTGATAGCAAACCTTGCATAGAAACCCACATGTCCGAAAGATAGTGGCTCGTGGGGCTTAGCACCATCTAAGCGCCGTGGCAGGCACGTAGCCAGGATTTTGATTCGGGAGGGGGGGGGGGAGGGGGCCTTATGACAAAATGCTGTGTGAGGGGCAGGGGGGAGTGGAGGCCCCAGCAAAATGGAAGATTTCGGGGGGGGGGGGGGGGGGGGCATGCCCTCCCTGGCTGCGTGCCTGTGTCATGGGGACACTTCCGGCAGAACACTAAATAAAGCAAAAGTAACGTCACTTCCCCCAAAAAAACAAAAAAAAACATGACACGAATGTTTGGACGTTGTTTGACTCAATTTGTTTTTCTTTCTGAGTCGTTTATTTTAGTGAACTCGCGACTCGCTTCGAAAAGCGTTTCCTTTCGTATTATGACCATGTCTTCACACGTTGGCTAAACGCGAGCCGTCGTTTTTGGAACCTTTTTCTTTCAGCTTCCTTCGAAAACATAAAGGATTTGTAGGTGAATGATGTAACCTCACAAAAAAAAGTGAATCAAATTGCGTAAATATTAGTGCTTAAAAGACACAACAATGACTCTAACGCAAGTCCGCAATTTTCTCTAACAGTCGCGGTTTATTCGTTTTCCACAATTCAATCAAGATATTATTCAGAACCAAAGATTCAGCATCAAGTATTATAATGGAAGAAAATGGTACCAAAGGTGCATTATAACATCATAACACAATGCAGAGTCGGCTGCCCGTTGTGGTTGGTTACACGACTCTTAATACTTTTGAGGGTCCTTGATACACGGCAAATCTTCCATGCTATTGAGTCAATAGCATGGAAGGTTTGCCCTGTATCAAGGACATTTGTGCCCAGCACATTTACGATGGAAAAAAATAATACATTGCACCCGTTTTTGCAGTTTTTCACTAAACACAGAAGGGCTGATTTTGTAAATATAGCGCAGAAGATTACCAAATTCACTGTTTGACATGTGTATACAGCACAAAACATACAGGCATATTTTAAATCATTCAAATACTCACTGTGCAATACAAGCCGCTAAAATCTGAATTACTATGCAACTCTTAAGTAAAAGATGTCATATAATGGGCTTTGTGTTATCCAGCCTTACTTCACAATATCAGATATGGTGCATCCCAACATTAACATAACCAAGCATAGCTCATCACAAAGAGCACATCCACCGCTCAACCATACAATAATGCAATAAACTTGCAGGCCAATCTTTCATCTCACCTATTCACGGTACGGGCTTTGGACAAAGCTTTCGCACTGGATTAATCAGTGACTAAATTGCTACACACGAGTTTGGAGGCTTGACGCAATTACGTGAAGCCCTTTTTACTGATACAAATGTGCTCTTGTACACAAATGTTTGGCAAGACTTTGTGTTCGCTGTACGTTAAAGGGGCGATGCCACTATTTTTGTACCCGGGTCGAATATTTGTGGGCGTAGGTCCCTTCCAACGTCTAGAGTAAAGATCTACAAAACAATTTGACCTGCGCACGTTAGTTTTTATATTAACGAAAATAGCAAAGATTGAAGTTTGTTCCGTCTCTCAACAGTGCTAAGTGTGCAGCGACGTAACTTGGGGGAACACCGTGGACACGAAATTGTTTTTGAGTGCCTGGCGTTGCCCTGCACCCCAGAGATAGTAACCAGGCTGCAGATAAGCTGACTCATTAAAATCTAAGGTGCAGTGTTGCTTCTCTCGTAGCCGCCATGGATTCCTCCCCAGTATTCGCGCATCCTCGCGTGAGTTTATACCTGGTGGCGCCACTGTGCAAATAGCCCTCACACTATTCTAGTTCTGAACTAGACAGCGGGTTTCGCAGCATTTACAAGTTTTAAATCTACTCGCTGTCTTCAGTAAATGGCCGCTTAGAGCACTGGCAGACGTAATTCATCGTTATGGGGGAAAAATTAGTAGCAAATCGTGAACCGGGTGTGTGCCACGGTTACTCGATCGATGTCACCACTGAATTTGTTGCCAAGCAAAAAAGTGCGAACTTCGGTTGTTGCTGAATCAAACCCAGGCTTCACGCCTGCGGATGAAGCATAATGCTGTGCAAGTCCCGTGCTAGCTTGCACAGAGAAAATACAACCAATATGTGCACAGACCAATGCAAACCAAAGCGAGGTCATTACGAAATTAATGACAATGCTCTGTATGAACCATATAAACTAAAAGCTTTAAAGTATATAGCGCAGATGCTTGCAGATACCTTGTACGTGTCTGTGTTGTATCAATGATTACAACATACTTGATTATGACACTAGGCTCAGGCTGCTGAGGGCCAAACAATAACAGATAAATCGGAACGTCGTGGATGCTTTCATAATATATAGCACAAAACACTGCATATATAGAGCGATCTTAAAACGATACCTTTTTGGTACTAAATATTACGCATGCAAGCTATGCAAAATTAGGCAAATAGTTTGTTTGTTCTTAGTTCCCTCTGACTCTACAGCCAACCCAGATATTTTTATATACACGGTTAAAATAAAACACAACGAGGGGTAATTCCATTACGTAACTCAAAATACCAAGTATGTGATGGCAGTAAAGAAAAACTCCCTTTCGAGAGTCGTGGAGAAATTGATGCAGCGAGACGCCAGCCGTGCAGCTGTCACTTTCGCATTCTACGGAGCACCGTTTATTTGCGTACATTGTGGTACACATCGTCATGAACGACGTCGAGACCGCCGGACGCTGCAGCGCCCAAGCGCACGAAGACAAGTGTTGTGATCTCCCTGTCATTTTTGTGGTGCTCTGAGTTAATCATGTCACTGAGTTAAGCGCGTTTAAGGAACAAAACCTAACGAAGAAGACATGCGGGTCCAGAACAAGCTAAGAGACGAAGCAGCAAAGCACCACGAGAACGCGTTTCCGGAAAACACGAACAAGTCCTACACTGGTGAGTCAAAGGAATCGGTGGCTGTTGGAAGGGACCGCGCAACTCGGTTTCTTACCGTATCGCGCTCGTATTTACTACAGAGGTGCCCGAGGGTAGTGGAAACGTTCGCTGAAATTCTGGACAGAATGGTTCAACCGATTACGTCACCAAAAATCAAAACTAAGTTTGCCTTATGCTTTGAATGTTTACTTAACTAATATCTCGTGTCACTGACTAAATCTGGCGCTTATTTCACCAAATGAAGTGAAGAATAGATAAGCCAATTGTAGTTTCTTTCCATTTATTCTATTTTCAGTCGTAATACAGGCAAGAACAGCATAGAACGATTATCTGATGATTTTGAGAAAAAAAGACATTGCGATAATTGTTCCATTGAGAAAGCCAGCTTTTTTGTTTGTAGCTTTTTGACTCCAGAAATTTTATGAACTTATACTCTCCATTAATGAATGCACCACCCCCGAGCACCTGTGTAGTGAATCCCAGCGCGATAAGTTAACAAACCGATTCATGCGGTCTCTTCAAACCGCCATGGATACTTTTGACTCTCGCGGTTCTGCTGAATACACAAGCGGCTTATATAGAAGACGCTAAAAACAATTTGGAATATTATTAAAAAGTACAAAGTCAGTCCTTTTTTAATATGAGCGTGCCAAACCTGATTCATGTTGAGTAATAATTATGTTTACTGTCTTTAAGATATATCTTATTGTAATTTTAGTTCCAAAATAATTTACCCGAATGAGGTGTGTCCACCCTCTCCTAGTTGCGCTTCAATCGGACATCCTGCAGTCTGATGTGTGACCTTGGAGTTCCGTCGTAAGTATGCGAGGAGACGCCGAAGAGCCAGCGCATGCTGAAATTATCGAGGAGACGCAAAGCTAGCTGCGTTTGTTGCTACTACTTAATGTAACGCCCGCAGGCTTACCGCACAACGATTTTCTGAACCACGTACCCTTTGGCCACCAAGCATACGTTTCCTTCCCCTCTAATTTAAGCCGTCCAACTCCCAGATGCACTCTTGGAGGGTCTCGACTTCAGGTCCATTTGCTCTCCCGTCTCTTTCTTTTTTACAGCGGAGCTGTTAAGGGCTAGGTTCTCCAGGATCATGTCCGGTATCAAACGCCTGTCGACACTAACCCACCTGGACAGCTACCGCGATCTATAAGCGACGGCGGCAAGCACACAACCAGTCTGGTTGCCGCCGTCGCTCGTAGATGACCGCAACCTTTCTAGCTATCATAGAAGAATGGATAGTTTGGCGCGTTGGTGGGAATTCATCGGAGGAAACTGCGTGAATAACAGACGACGACAAAGAAGAAGCACACGTAACGAGCGCAGCGCTCGTCACGTGTGTTTCTTCGTCCTCGTCTGTTTTGCGCGCTGTTTCCTGCGCTCTTATCAGTTTCGGTTTCGACTTAAAATGGGTCGGCCGCGCGCCCTTTCGGGAAAAGAAGACTCGCTGCCGAAGGAGCGGCGACGTACGCAGCAGCGCGAATGGCTCCGCAACCGCCGCAAAGCCGCTGTCGCCTCGACTTCCACTGCGGCGAGCGCTTCAGATTACCTTGCTAAAGAAGAGCACATCATTAAAACGGTATTCACTTGGGCTAGTTGGTGGTTCATTTCAGGATTAAAAGCGCTAAATACGAGGACCAGTAAAACAAGACACACACACACAGTAGAGCGCACTTGCAACAAAGATTTAATCTGATTTAAACCAAAGAAGAAACACATATGCCTTGTCAACAACCATTTACGTCATGTAAACACATTGTTCAATAATCTACATATAATATTTCTAGCTTGAGCTAACAAGGGACTGAAGATACGCCAACTCCGAATCGTAAAATGCTATCGATGGGGCGCTGATGCACGTGTCCCCGTCGCACTTCCTTGTGAAAAACGACTCCAAAATTTCCCTAGTCATTTTGTCACGATTCCTGCTCAGGATTTCAGTTTACTGAAGCTTTGGGCCACAATCGCATCGGTTGCAGTGTATCCCAAGATTACCCGAGGGCGAAGATCTTACTGCCAGTGCGTGTTCCCTTAGTCTGTCGTTGATGCACCTTCCGGTTTTTCCTATGTAAACCCTCCCCCACATTAAAGGTATTTTATACACCAGCCCTTCCTTGCACTCCACATATTTAGTTTTATGCTTCTTCTTATATATACCCACCCTCTAATCTCCCCTTTCTATTCTTGCACACAGTTTACCCAATTTCTGAGGCGCTGAGAGTAGTACCGGTACTCCATGTTTTTCACCCACTTTCTTCAGACTATGGCTAAATTTGTGCACATTTGGTATCACGATCGGTCTAACATTCCGCCTGACCTTTCCACTACCCCTTCCGCCTCCCCGAAGTTTTCGCAGCAATCCTTTTGCCACGTGTTTAATAAGCGTAAGAGGGTACCCTCCATCTTCTAGTTTCTTAACTTGTATACCAAAGCCGTCCACCATTTTGTGTGAGCAGGACTTAGTCAGCGAGGCTTCCAAGGACGTAGTGGCTATACCTCTCTTCATAATTTTAGCGTGGTTTGAGTCGTAGGGTAACACCGCTTTCCTTGCTCTGGGAGAGTACATCCAACATACATTGGACGACATAAATATCAGTTTCAGGTCCAAAAATTGTAAAATGCGCTGCTTAGGATCTTCTGTAGTGAAACTCAGACCTGCGGCGCAGTTCTTAAAAACATCCAACGTTCTTGAAATAAACTCTGCTCTTTTACTTCCTTCCCCCGAGTGGAACAGTACCAGGTAGTCGTATACATACCTAAATATCCGGATGATATTACTATCTAGTTTAGCTTCAATATCTCTTTCGCATATTGCCAAAAATAAATCACTCAGCCCTGGGGCCACGTTCGTCCCAATACATATACCTTCCTTCTGTATGAATTTCGAACCTTCAAAGGCAACGTAGGTGGACTCCAAGTAAAAGCTCAACATCTCCAAGAAACTCCTTCCATGGATACCACAATCATTTCGGAACTTAACTTCCCCATACGTCTCGACTGCTTCTCGTACACTTTCGAAGAGCTCCTTATAAGGTATCGCGTAAGGAAAGGGGTAGTGGAAAGGTCAGGTGGAATGTTAGACCGACCGTGACACCATATGTGCACAAATTTAGCCACAGTCTGAAGAAAGTGGGCGAAAAACATGGAGTACCGGTACTACTCTCAGCGCCTGAGAAATCGGGTAAACTGTGGGCAAGAATAGAAAGGGGAGATTTGAAGGTGGGTATATGTAAGAAGAAGCATGGAACTAAATATGTTGAGTGCAAGGAAGGGGTGGTGTATAGAATACCTTTAACGTGTGGGAGGGTTTACATAGGGCAAACCGGAAGGTGCATCAATGACAGACTAAGGGAACGCGCACTGGCAGGTAAGATCTTCGCCCTCGTGTAATCTTGCGATACACTGCAACTGATGCGATTCTGGCCCAAAGCTTCAGGAAACTCTTATCCTGAGCAGGAATCGTAACAAAATGACTAGGGAAATTTCGGAGGCGTTTTTCATAAGGAAGTGCGACGGCGACACGTGCATCAGCGCACCATCGATAGCACTGTACGATTCGGAGTTGGCGTATCTTCAGTCCTTTGTTAGCTCAAGCCAGAAAGATTATATGTAGATTATTGAAGAATGTGTTTACATGACGTGGATGGTTGTTGACAAGGTGTATATGTTTCTTCTTCGGTTTAAATCGGATTAAACTTCAGTCTAATCCAAGTGCGCTCTACTGTGTGTGTGTCTTCTTTTACTGGTCCTCGTTTTTTAGCGCTTTTAATCCTGAGAAGAGCACATAGCTCGCCTGGGAAGCCTCCGCCAAGAACAGAACCGGCAATGTACGCGTAAAGGGCGCCGGCGGGCCAACGCCACGGGCGACGATCTTGACACGGAGGCCAAGCGCAAGCGCGACGACCGGCGACGACTGCACTCCGCGCCCGCTGAGCGATTCCCGGGCGCGACGGCGAGGTTCCGGAGGGAGTTCGTGGATTACCTGTTTGGCGTCATGTGCGCCGTGTTGACCGACTCTGGTTCGCCGGAGACATATCCACGATCGGCGATGTGTCGCACGAAGAGAACGGGAAACGGGCGCGTGCGCGTTGTGGCAGTGTATCCAGTACAGCTGCGCTGGTCTTCGTTGGTCACTAGAGTGGAAAGGCTAAACGTTTTTTTGTTTTTGTTTTTTTTTAAACCCAGTTTTTAGTTTTGCTTTTTGTCCCCCACTTGTTGTGCCCCATTGCTCTGCTTCACGGTCCCGTCAATTGAGAAAGGTGTTCGCTCGGAACGTCTGTGTCGTTCTGCTTTTTAGTGCGTTTTCTTAAAATTGAAAGGCCGCCCTTAGCCGGGACCAGGGGCGCTTGGCATCAGTTGATTTAAAAATATTTTCTTCGTGGGCTTTCCGGGTGGTCTCTTCTAGCTGGGGTGGTGAGGTGGAAAAGCGCAAACGTGTTGGATCTGGTTAGCAAGTGCTGGGGAAAAGATGACAAAGCCGTTTAAAATTCAACACGCAGTGGTCATTTGTACCTCGATCAGAGCTTCTTTTGCACCACTGCCGTGTTTATTGGGTTTCATGGAGGAATGCTGTCGCAACATTGCTCGCCAAGTTTTCAAAAGAAGGTTCGTGTTTCATGAAAGAGTGCGGGCACGCAGTAGAAAGCGATTCGACCGACGAGTGGCTTGGAGTGGCATAAGGCAACATCTAAAACAGCTGAGTGCAAGGTATTACTTATTATTAACTGCTCATTTGCACGATTTTTATTGCTTACGTACCATTTCGCCTCACCAAAGAAAGCCGAAATTAGAATTCACCAATTGTAAACTTGTACCATGATTGGATATGCTCGAGGTCTAGACGCGTACTGTTATATTCGTGTATACTTTTGCTAGAGACCGCTTCTGTTCCACTATCGTCGCCGAGAGAGAGTATCACGTCACCAGTGCGCTACAAAAAGACCACACTGAAATGCGCGACAGCAGAGAACATCCTGGATGACCTAAATAAAGTACTTCCCAGCATTCTACCGCTTCATGCTTGTATCTGCCCGCGAACGTCACAACTGGTGACGAAGATGACAAAGCGGACTCAAGACGCGGAAAGGAAGCAGTGAAACTGCGACGAAATATCCAACGTAGCACCGCCAGCGAGAACTCAGCTGTATACCCGGAAGAGGAACCACACTTCTCACGATGGCAGCCTCCAGTTGCACAAGACAAGCCTTCGAAGAAACTGTGAGTCACTATACTCCGTCTCATCCTACGATGGACTAAAGCCCAATGCTACAGGCCGCCCGGTCCAATCACGAACCTGTTAGAAGCCACGTGGTATATTTGCTCCGTCGTACCTATTAGTGTGGGCGCACGTCATGCGGAGGTCAGTTTTTCGTCTGTTTGTCAAACCCTCGCGGCGGCTCCGTCTGCTTGCTACCACTGAAGACTATTTAAAGGATTAAATACTGAAATACTGCCTGAAAGCGATGTGGCGAAGAGAACCCGGGATAAAAACCAGTGGCCACTGAGAAATGAAGATGAGTCGGATCTAGTGTTTGAGATTCGATTTTATTGGATTATTATGGCTAAGACGAGCAACTTTATGTCAGTGTCGCCTGCGCGCCCTCCAACTTCTCCAAACAATTAACATGTTTACGAAATATGGCATGAGTGTTTATGAAACAAAATACCGTGTACTTTTACTTTACCAGTATCAAGTAGCATGCTATCACAATACAGAACCATATGCGACAGATTAGTGCTCTTCGTACTGTGCGTATCGAAATTTCTCTCGCGCACTCTTTTGCAATGCGGAAGCAAGCTTGATTGAGGTAATGCTCCGCCCGTCAGCCTTCGGGCCCTAGTCCATCGTAGGGTGTGACGGAGTATAGCTTTCGTATGAAGCGAGGTTGACTTCTTTTTTCCTTGTGAACAAAGTCAAGGCCGATCCCAAGGTTGTGGGAGACGAGAGTGGAAGATGACGGGGGGGGGGGGCACGTGACAGGTGGTTGGCCGAGGAAGCACGAACTGGCACCGAACAGAGCGTGCTGCGCGAGGCTGTGGTCAGGCAGGAATGAGGGAGCCGGACTGGCTGGTCTGGCCCATGGCGATCCCCAGAGCGGTCCACCAGTGAGGGTCCGACCAGAACCTGCGGGAATGGCGAGCCCTGGCCATACCGGCCTAGGTGATGACGATCCCGGAGTGGTTCCGCAGCGAAACTCGGGCTATGATAGCCCGGGACTGCTAGCCTACGCAGCGCTGGCGTGGGACAGATGATCCGCAGGCCTGGACACGGACTCCGACTGCGAGCTCTGAACGATGGACGACGACCAGGGTCGGCGGGCCTGGACTGCCGGCTCTCGAGGACGGCCAACCAAGAAGTACAGGAAATGCATTCGCTGTCTCCTCGTTGTGTTGTTTTGTTGCCACTTCCTGGGAGACGAGCGAAGCCCAGACCGATTGGGCGGCAGTAATTATTGAGCGACGCACAAGGTGCATGCGTTCCTAAGCGTCATTGGGCCAAGACATACACTTCATTGAAAACTTTGAGGGCACCCCAACCGTCGGAACTGCCGCTCGAGCAACCCGTGGAATTGCTGCGTAATCATCTAACGCCAAGAGTTTGTGATCGGAGAGCGAGCACAATTCCACGGACGGAATCAGCAGGAACATAAAAGCACTGCACGGCATGTAGCAGAGCTCTGGAAACTCACGGTAACCTGTGAATTCTGTACTTTTTAGGACGAATCACTGAAAGACAGTTTTGTCTGCGGTTTATTTTGTAGTGACATACAACGGTACCTGTTTGCCGAGGCCAAGACGCTGACGTTTCAAAAAGCCATTGAGCGGGCACTGTCTTTAGAAGAAGCCAAGAAAAACGTTCAGGAAGCGCACGGAAAAGAAGCAAGCGATGACTTGCACAAGATAAGCACGGAAGACGCGCAAAAAGGAAGCAGTCGTTCGAGTGTTATCGGTGCGGCTCCGATAAGCATTTGCCCGGTCGTGTCCGCATATTGCGGATAAGTGCACGAATTGCGGCACAAAGGGCCGCGTTCAGCGTGCATGCCGTAGCAGCGAAAAGAAACCAGTCGGCGGAAAGAGGGGGATCCGGACACTTCAAACCGACGACACGGGCAACGTAAAGTCTCCGATATCACAACTTCATGGTGGTCGCGCTCATTTTAATGTTTTTCATGGATAATCAGCAGGTATCGGCTAGCTTAAGATTTTGAAAAACTTAAGTCCCCTGTTATTTTGCCAAATATGAAACTATATATGCTTTATCATAATCACCAAGTGTGATTACGATAAGGCATTGTATTAGGACCCTCATCTTTCTCCACTGAGTAGCCCCATTCTCCTCAATTACTTTTTCAACCATGCACTATAAACTATGTAACTTGTATTTTACCTTGAAACCACCATACTAAAGTTACCAATGGAAACTGGTAGTATGTAAATAAATAAATAAATAAGTAGTGTATTTACCCCAATACTGTCTTAAAATGTGATCTTGTTCAGGGAGCTGTTCATTTTAAGAATTTAAATAGAACCTAACTTGTTAATATTGATTATTGGGAAATCTTAGCTTCTCAAAAAAATCCTATTTACTACTGTGAGCAACAAAATGTCCAATGAAGCTTCTAAGCTAATATAAATGCATATTAAGAAAAATTCATTTAAATGTTTTCTTATACTTATTATAAAGTAGCGACGAAGTAATATTTAGCGAAGCATCTTTAACTGTAAGAACTTACTCTTTCAATTTTGTAACTGTAACAGGGTTACTTTTTTGCCTGAGTATCTGTAACTGTAATACCGTTACATTTTAGCAGTGACGTGGCCAAGACTAACTGAAAGTTTTCCACTGCTTACCCATAGATGGAGCCAGTGTGCTCTGTCTTCGTAAGATGTTTGAAAAGGTTTTAAGGCACAAGGTCCTAAGAACAGGCATGTGAGTAAATGGGCTTTCAGTCTCATTCGTATAAAATTTGCAAGGCATATTCGTAGCTGTGAAAGAGGATGCCTGGGAAAGTTTTGAGTTTATAAATTAATTGTTGGAAGAGTTGCATTCGAAGGAGGGATGCACCCACTGAGAAAAAAACAATAGTTTAGAAACGGTAATGATAACTGCCACTTTCAGTGAACCAAATAGTATAACACACGTGTCACGTGGCTATGAAATGAAATAACGGAATTTTAAGAAAAACAAAAAAAAGTTAAAGCATTTTGTGAAAAGAATTAGGTAAAAAAGAAAAGCTACTTTTTATAAGAAAAGAGTATAAAAACGCAGATAGGAAATTCACAGCCACGTTCCCTAAACAATTTCAGTAAAGAAGCAGGAAGAACTAACTCCAGACAGCATTTTATCACGAAATGGTAGTTTTATATTAGCCAAGGTATATTACCAAAAAAGGAAGCTGATGGGAGTGCAATTTAAAATTCAAAGCGTTCCACTTGATCAGTGCCGAGATATAGATAGAATTTATAACGAAAAAGACACCTTCAGTTACAGGAATTGAAATTCCTAGCGGCGTCCGTCAGGACGCCGCTAGGATTTTCAATTCCTGTAACTGAAGTATTCTTTTCCGTTATGAATTCTTTCTATATGTCGGCACTGTATCAGCTAAAGCTGATACAGCGCCGGCAGCTGAGCTAAAGAAAAAAACTACTGAAAAATATCACTTCGAAAAACAAATTCAATTTTGAGACTGTCGTTCTTTAATAATGTTTGCGAGCTTATGTTTGTCTGATTATGTAGACAAAAAAAAATTATTAAACAGAAAAAAAGACAACAATAGAGCTAACATTTATTTGCTTATTTTTTATTCTTCCTTACTGTTTTGACGGCGTTTTCGCACTGCTCATTCGGTAGCGCTACATTTGTCATCCTCGTTAAAAAAAAAACAAGAAATCACCCACTGCCGCGCCCCTGACCCAATACTGTTTTATGAAAATATAAAAATCTCGCGAAATAGATCATGTGCTTATATTATTTGACGTCCGTAACATTAAGGTTTGCCGTAGAATTGCTCACGTGTAACAGCGTGAGAAGTACGACCTACTCCACTCCTGACCTGCCCATTGATGTGGCATATTTAGGGATGGGGGCTGCATCGCGGCGGTACCGACAACCTCCTATTCACGACTCCAGCGAACTATAGGGGGCGCGCTGGTCAGGCAAAATGGCGGACGAAAGGAGGTCGTTTTCGTTGTTCAGTACGCGGACCATCGTAAATTTCTTGCGTTGCAGTGTAAAATCGGTGTTACATACGAAAGCAAAGCGAATTTTCGACGGTAGAAACCTTCGTCCAGTAATTACTGGGAACGATGTTCGTTTCTCTGCTGCCTACGAGAGCCAAGGAGCGATAGCAGACGACAGAGTCGAAACGACGTCCTTTCTTGAGCTTTTCGGCTGTGCCGCTACGCGGCATCGATATCGCTGGAGTCATCAATAATCGTCACACCAAGAAAAAAAAGTTTCGCGCAACATGCGTACTACGCGAAGTAGTTCTTACAAGATTTGATTGTGAAAGGAACAAGCGACGCTTTTGGTGTTTGAAATGCTTAGTACGGCCTCCAGATTTCTTTTAACGAAATCGCGAGAATGCCGACCGGCCGGTAAATCAGCACCTTATCGCGGCGTGAAAAAACACGACAGCAAGGCTACGCTCGCGTGTGGCGGAAAGCACACGCGTAGCCTCGCTGACTTGCTGTTTCACGCCGCGATAAGGCGCTGATTTGCCGGCCGGTCGGCGTTAGGTGTCTATTGCTAAAAAATCTGGAGGCTGTACGTCTTGACTCAATATGATAAAGCTAACCTAAGATGCACCTACATATGACAAAATTCGACACGCGAAGGGGAAATTAGTAACGCTCTGCGAAAAGCCGGACTTTTACAGCGAAGCTGTTTATGGCTAGGGTTACGTAAGCTTTTCAAGTGCGTCAGCAAAAAACTCGAGAGATGGCTCGCACCGCCCTCTCTCTGTCGTCGTTCCAAGCCGCTTACGTGCCTAGTTTCCTTTCGTTCCGCCGGGTGGCGGTCCCGTCGCGCGTGTCTAGTTTCCTTTCCTGCCGCCGGGTGGCGGTCCCGTCGCGCGTGTCTAGTTTCCTCCGGCTCCTCGGGGTGGCGATAGTCCTCGGCATGTGTGTGCGTACCTTTCGTCACGATGACCCCCGATCAAGACAATAAATGTGTTCGCACCTTTGTTCAAAATTCTGTGTCAAGTCTGTGTCGTGTGCTAAACAACTTCGCTGGTCATCCACCTTCACAGAGTAGAACCGCTCATGATTTTTTTCACAACGGTTTTTGAGGCGAATAAAAGCATAGATAACAAGGTCAGGGTGCTGGGATGGTGACGTCACCCAATGGTGGCCGGAGCGGGACAAAGATGGGACAGGTGTGCTGCGTCACGCGTTCGGCTGCGGCTCGTGTCCAGTCATCGAGGGCTCACGAGCTTCGGACGAAAGCTTAAAGCGCAGGTCACTCTGCTCGTGCATTGGACAAAAAGACTCGGTGGTCGCTGCAGCCGTGACGACAGGAGGATCTGCGAAGACGCCGCAGGCATCTTCGAAGCCCGTTGACTTCGTGCCTGCCCTGCTTTCCGGGAAGCCGGGCAGGGCATGCGCCATCATTCTATACGTTTTGTGAATCTTCGCGATGCATAGGCTCGTAAAAGAGCTGGCACTTCAGCCGGGGTCAAACCTCTTATGCATCATACAAAAGACAGTCAGCATCTCCGTTGTTCCGCGATATCCGTAATTCGAATGCCGCGTGACAAGGTTCTCCTCGAACTTGTTGCCGTGCGCAGTGGAAAGCAAAAATATGATCCAGCATTTTCGCAGTCTGTTCGAAGGGACGACGACGCGAATTGACAATGGGAGGGTGTCGATTAGAAAATAATGGTGAACGGCGTCGAAAGATAAAAATTGTTTCTCCGTATTTCAACTGAATACCAGAAGTATTAAAAATAAAGTTGGTCAGATGGAGTTGTTTCTGACTTAAATCATCATTTTCATGTGCACTGTTTTAGCGACACCTGGTTTATAAGTGATGATGGCGGCGTTCTACTTGCAGGTAATCACTGCATATCTGCGTGCTGTTAAAAAAAACGTGGCGCCAGTGTTGCTTTGCATGTGCGGTAAGATCTACCTTATCGAGTAAGAGACAACTATAAAATCATACATGATAATTTTTTTGAGCATAGCTATACAGTCATGGTATGTTAATCACCGTCGCATATCGCCCCCACCCACCCTGACAAAATCAGTTAGCAATTTTCTACAGTACATAGAAAAGCTATATGACACCAGTATTCTAATAAAGGGCCCATGAAACGATTCTGAAATCGAATTTCATCTACCGATCGTCGTAAAAGGTGGCGAAAGAAACACAAAACCACAAAAATAGGGAATAAAAAAAATTCTTCGCTATAAAAATTTTAAAAGGAAACTGGGCTCTTTTGCGCCTTCTTTCCTTCGAAAGCTCTCTGCCTTTTCACTGCGATGCATCCGTGGAATCGCAGCGCGTCAGCCGAATCCACGTCGCCTATTGGGTAAGAGCCTACCTCACCAGCACCGCGATTGTAAACAATAAATAGCCGGCAAACGTTTCCTAAAAGTTTTGTTAAGTAATATTCAGATCCACATTTTTTAGCATAATAAGAGATGTGACTAAAATTTCCAAATTTGATAATGTTGAGAGCCAAGCGCCATCTATCATGTGGTAAACGAAGCAACTACAGTAGGGCCGACAGCGTCGCTCAGTTGCTTTGTCGCGACGACCAACGAACGTTTATTTTTCTACGTGTTCTTCTCGCGCGTCCCGACTTCAAGCAGCAAGAAAAAAAGCACTTGAAACAGACCATGACGAACAAGAACGCTGGATCCACAAACACCCGAGAAAAGCTACAACGGC
>JAZHYW010012809.1:0-34718 GCA_037355805.1 Ixodes ricinus | reverse complement strand
CTCTGATCTCATGCGGAAGAATTAAAATTTTGTTACGGGGCGTGGAAAACGGACTATAGTTACGTAGAAGGCATTCTTTCTGCAGGCATGCCATTAACGGGTATGTCTTGAGCTAACATATTTAATGACTATTTATTTAGTATATCTTAATTTGATTTTATTAAATTCGCATGTGAAAATATAACTTGCACAATTAAGGACTTTGTTTTAGGTCAAGTAACGGATTCTGAGATTTTTGCTGATTTTCTGAAATTAAAGAAGAGCAACACTTGTGATGCTGATGATGTGCGGATCCTGCCTGTTAAGTACGTTTTGCCTCTAATTACCCCCTGTCTGACTTATACTTTTTAACTTGTGTCTTTCTACTGGGGTTTTCCTGCATCTCGTGCAAAGAGTTAAAGTTCAGTAATATATACAAAAAGGGAGATAAAAACGAACTATGCAATTCTAGACCCATCTCTATTCTTCTATTCTTTTTTTTCTCCAAGGGTTTAGAAAAACTTATTCATATTCGACTGTCTCATTTTTTTTAGATAGCCATCAAACACACAATAATGCTCAATTGGGATTCGGGAAGCATTGTTCGACACAACATGCATTGCTTGCACACACACAAAAAAGTTATTTTATGGATGTTTCAAGGAAAAAATGTGGCACTGTATGTAATATTGATTTTTCGAAAGCATGTGCTTATTTAAAACATATGCGGTATTCGGGGTATAGCACTTCTGCTGCTTCAGTCCTATCTGGCTAATCGTAACATGATGTTTATTTAAATGGGTATTCGTTTACAAGTGCCTCAGGGGAGCATTTTCAGGCCCTTGCTTTTTAACATTTATATTAATAATATTATTGACATAGATTCACGACCTAAATTCGTAATAAATGCGGGTGACATTAGCCTTCTATTTTCAGCTTAAACTGGTGATGACCTAATTAATTACGCAAACGAGACATTAACAGCGTTGCAAAAATGGGCTTCACGCAATAAGCTCCACATCAATACTGTAGAAGAAAGGCAGTCCTCTTTCGGCCGGAGAATAAAAAAACGTGTTTACTACAAATAGCTTCGCCTTAAACCCAAATATTATAAAAAGAGTAGAGAATTAAAAAAACTCTTAGTGCGATTTTTAATCAGTACATGTCCTTGGACAGTCACCTGAACCATTTACTCACTAGATTGTTTAAGATCATCGGGCTTGCCTTCCGGAACAGTTATAATTTACCTATTAACGTAATGCTACTTGTACATCAAACCATAATCATTTTGCACGTAAATTACTTCACCTGGTACAGGGCACATCCACTTGTTGTAGATTTATAAAAAAAGCCGATTGCAAAAGAAATTGTTTGCCTAATTGAGAATGTGTTATGCATTTCCAGTTCACTGGGCTTATTTACAAAATATATTTTGCTGTACGTTTTTAATATATGCAAATATAAATTTATGCTCGCTTTTCAGCTAGAAAAAAAAATACAATACCTTAGCGAACATTTTGAGCTAAAAATCCGGTAGTAACTTATGCAATTCGTTCGGCGGGGCTGTCGACTGTGCCGTTTTGTTATTTTTCCATGCAATCACTAAAATACAAAGTCCCCACTTCACCTAATACGAAAATAAATTGTAATATCGATATTATGTTTTTCAGAGTGAAAGATTGTTCGTAACTGAAACAATTTAATTTTTTTTTCATGTCAAGTTTTATTTTCTATTTTGATATCTGTTATGCTGTCGGAATGCTCCATTTTTTATGCATATGAAACTGTAAAGGACCAAGGGGCTTCGTCAAGCCATTAATAGCTTTCTCACCTTGCCTCAGCCATCAATGTATATCGAATGGGGAGTAAAGTTTATTAAAATTAATATTAATATTATGAATAGTATTAGTACTACTATTATTAATATTACTAGTACTAATATTACTACTACTGGTGCTGGTCGACCAGTGTACGAGCACCAAGACCTCACGGTTGTGCCTGGGCACTGTACAAAAGTCTGATTGATTGAGGAGGAGGGTCAGAGGGAAGGAGGGGAGGAGGAGGAGGAGGAGGGGATGGTTTGGAGGGAGGTGGATGAAAAGAAAAGGAGGTGAAGGGAAGAGGAGGAGGGTAGGAGAAGGAGAGGAGGGGACGATACGGAAGAGGAGGCACATACCCTCCCCTCCGTACCTCCTTCCTCCTCCCAAGAGCTGCGCTCTACTTTCGCATTACAAAGATTTGTAAGCGTCTTTAATTTTTTATATTTTATTTTTTACACATGAACTACCTAAAATTGTGCTTAAAAATTTATCTTTTTTTATTCTCATGAAGCAAATCATGTCTCAGTTTCTGAGCTATGTATAGTGTGTAGTGCATTATTTTTCTGTATTTTTGTAATATATTTTTTATCCGCCAGTGTACCAGCACCAACAGGCACTGCCCAAAAAAGACTGATTGAGTGATTTATATATTATTATTATTTTTATTAAAGCGTAAAACTCCGATACCAGACCTACGTTGGGCTTACCAAACTCAGCATCTACACCGGAAAGTCATATTTTTTGTCTAGTCTTATGGTGTCGGTCAAACTTGCAGACGGCGGCCTTTCCTTGGTGCTGCTATAATATGCAAGTTTTTACTGCAGGTCGCAGTTTCTGCATGGATCGCCCGTGACCGCTGCACTGGGATCTACGTGCTGACTCAGCCGTGGCTGGTTTTCGCAACGGAAGACGGCCTTCTCCTCCTTCTGTGAATGGACTGACCAGCCGTTCGACGATTGGCTCATCGCTGTCTACGTCAACATCGCTCGGATGCCTCGGCTAGTGTAAAAGTCATATGCATTCCCTTGCTTCGACGCAGTCGGTGGCCTTACCTTGACGCTGCCATAAACTGCAACTTTTTACGGCAAGTGAGCGTAGTTCTTCTTGATACACTGTGCCTGTGATGAACTTCCGCCGACTGCAAACTGATTGACCCTGCTGTTCGTGTTTTAGTTCCATTTTCTGTTCACCATGGCCACAGTTGAGTGTATTGTATGCTCCAACTCAGTACCGGACGACGGACACTCTTACGTGCTCAGAATGCTCCTTCCTTACCATATAGGCAACTCATGCACAGGGGTGGCGGAAAGTATGTTTCCGACAATGGGACAAAAGAAGCGAAAGAAATGGCGCTGTCGGACATGCACGGCGAAGGAGAGAAGGACAGGGCTCGGTCTCAGTTTTTGGCCGTGTTCCAAAATTTACTCGATCTTACTCCAGGGTAAGGGTTTTGTACCTTGGCGTTCCAAAACCCTACCCTCGTCCAGCGCTTTTCAATCTGTGTTGTCACGTGACACGACCCGCCAGAGCAACTTGGATTCATTTGGGTTAAATTTGGAACACAGCCTTTGACGGGAACTCTTTTCAGCGGGATCTAGCGGATGTGTTGGCACAGTTCTCTAACGTAGACGCGAAACTAGATCACCTACTGCTTTTGAAAGAGAACGTCGATTCGCTCCTACAGATAGATGCTAAAGTTGATAATCTGTTAACTTTGAAGACGACGTTTCAGGAGCTTAAGGCTTTTGTTATTGAGTTGAAAGAATTCGTTGAATTCAACTCAGCACAGTATGACGAATTATTGACTGATTTCATAACACAGAAAAATGAAACCAAGCAACTGAAGACGGAGGTGATCCATCTTAGAAAAACGGTATCTGAAATTACTGCTCGCATTACCGAGATGCAGGTTGCCTTAAATGAGGCTGCGCAGCATAACCGTTCGCCCAACATTGAAATTCACGGGTTGGCGGTGACACCAAACGAGGATCTGAAAGGGATCGTAGAAGATCTTGCTGATAAGCTGGCTATTAGCCCTCTTCAACTTTCCGGCATCCTTTCCATTCACAGACTACACGGAAAGCCGGACGAAGTTCCACCTGGCTTAATTAGGTTTATATCCGCATCAGTACGTGAGAGATGGATGAGCGCCCGTGGCAGACTTCGTCGCACTCGCAGAAAGAAACGTACTGTCTAAGCTTTACTCGAATGGAAACCTAACGCAAGAAGACAAGAATTTCTTTTGAAAAGCTTGAACTCTCGGAAAGGACAGGAATTTCAAATTTGTTTGGGTAAGAGACGGAAAGATCTTCGCTAAGTGGTCAGAAGAGGCCACCTCCTGAGAATAAATTATGAATCTGATCTTCAAAAGATGAATTAACTACGATGGCTCCACAGTTTATCGAGAGTCCCGACTTTGGCTTCCTCAAAACTAAACTAGATTTAACCTGGGTAGTGTCTTCACAGCTGCTCATGTAAACATACGAAGCCTCATGAAATACTGGGAACAATTCTTGATTACTGGTGAAGATCTAGGCCACAGGTGCACAACTTACGCCTGCATGCTTCTCGCGCGCGCTTTTCTAGCGGCCCCCAATGGGGCCAACGCAGAAAGTTGCTTACTGTGCCATTCAACCCACCGAGCGCCCGCTCCGCTTGGCAGCCAGCAGTGAAACCCTCTGACCCACTTTTCTCAGTCTTCGGCGAAGGAACTACGATTTCTCAGTTCAAATGTTTCTCTCCACTAATCCCGCTGGCAACAATAAAACTGCGTGTGCAGCCGTCCCTACTCATGGTGTGGCTCAGTGTCGATAACTTCCTTGCTCTTTCTCAGCAGATCCCCTTCTCTCTTTCACCACGAACGCTATTCACCCTCTCCATTTCTTTTCGAATAGTTAGGGGTTGCATTGTCGGATCTGGAGGACTTCCACGGAGACTGCAGCTCATCGACCTCCAGTCTCCACCAACGCTGAAGACTATGCTTCTAAACTGAACGCCTAAAAAACAAGGACAAAAGGAAGAGACAACACGTTGGCGTTGTCTCTTACGCCAACGTGTTGTTTCTTCTTCCTCTTGTCCTTGTTTTTTAGGCATCCAGTTCAGATGGAAAACTAACTAGCACAACTTATTATTTTAACGAAGACTATGCATCGCAAATCTCAGCTGCATGAGTTCTACAAAGATCTGGACAAGAACGAGTACAAAAACCTGGTGGACTACGCCTTGAAACTGTCGTCACTGTTTGGGAGGATGTATGTTTGGGAGCAGACCTTCTCACTGGTGACTCTAAGTGTGGAATTCACAGCGCAAATACGAGAAGGAAGGATAGACGAGTGAGACAGGATAGAGCTCTGACTAACAACTGACGTTTAAGGAAAAAGCGAAAGAGAAAAAAGAACCGAAGTATGCTCTTAAAACATGCATTATGAAAACCCGCAAAACCATATGCTATAGCTAGGGTACTCCCATACACTGCCTAAAAGGGAATTGTTAAAGGTACCAAGCTTTACGCTGCGCGCTTAAAAGACTTTTTGAAAACAACTAAGATTTGGGAAGACGTGCATACAAACTCTAATAGAAAAAGGAAAGAGGAAGTTTAGGAATAAAATATTCACAGTGGCAAAGGATCCTTAAAGATCGCGACTTAAAAATAAAGTTATTTTGGGGACAAGCCTACGGACGGCACTCTTACGCAACCATCTCCACTGGACAGAATAACCTGTGCCTCGTAGAGCTCGCGAGTTCGTCGTTCCCTGAAACTTTTCAGGATTTTTGTTTTCCTGGACAAGGCGGAGCACTGGCAGTCCCTGACATATATGGCAAAGTGGCGTGCTGGTGACGACTTTAGTGAGAGGGCATGTTCTCTTAGGCGATCGTTGACACACCTTCCTGTCTGTCCTACATAACTTGCCCACAAGTAAACTGTTAATTCCACATAATGATCAACCAACTAGCCCACCAGATGATCGTGATTACTCTAAACCAGAGCCGCCTTTGATCTGCCATGACGGACATGACATTGCGAGATGTGCTAAAGACGGCAACGAGTGCGATGACGCCTGATATCGGAAGCCTGACAGCACTCAAAATATGCAACATGTTGCACTAGGTTCGGCCCGGCACGCATTTCGAGAGAGGTAATTTTGGCCCGGTTAATTTTTTTAGTTGTGCACCCCTGATCTAGGCGCTCGTGTGGATGCCTTTGTTTAAACGGAAAGGAATATACCTGAGGTAGCTTTAGGCCCTTACAGAATTAGGGGTTACAATTAGTTTTTTGTTCACTCGCCCCTCGGGCAAAGGAGGTGGGATTGGGTTCTTTACAAGGGATAATTAGATGATCATAGAGGTACCGGTTTCCTTCAGTCGTGCTGAGCTTTGGCTTTTGAGCTTAGCAGGGCTTTGTTAGTAGTATCCTTACTGGCGATATATAGGCCACCCTCTTAAAATGTTGCTGCTTTTTAGGTGAACTTACGAAACAACTTTCGCTCAACATTTTCTGTAAAATTTGTATGTATGATCGTTGATATTATTATTGACACCCTAAAGGATAATTTCCCTTCGGTATGCAGACTACCTGAATCTACTCGCAGACTCTGGAATTGAAGACACAATAATTGCTCCCACAAGAGCAGAATTTCTTATGGAGTCACGGCGTGCATTGACCATATTAACGTGAGAGTCCTTGATACTTTATCGGTTAAGTTGTTTTGTAATCTCGCGTAATTTAGCTGATCATTACTTTGTTTGCACTCAGTTCTCCTCACTTATTCAAGGGCCAATGATTAAGCCAGAGTCTAGAAACATTGATATTATTAATCGTACCACTTATAGCAACCTGGTTTCGTCCTACGATTGGGTATCCTTTATGCGGGAGGTTGAGCCATCCGAGATATATGCGAAACATGTATCGATTATACAATATTTTAAGAAAAATCAGCAGAACCCATCCTTTGGGAATGATTATCTACGTTAATGCGAATAGCATCAAACGGTGCGGAGTTATGCGCGTTCGTCAGGTGGCCGGCACACTCTAGATGCGCCAGCCCACTCTTGAGGCGATTCTAAATTTGTTGACACTTTCACAGCCCTGCGCACGATCTCCGCAGCCCAGCACGTGCGTTTGTGTCACTTAGGAAGGCGAGCAAAGCACGCGCCATACGCACAAACACTCAAAATGGTACCGACCAGACTTTCTGGCGTCTCAGCTAGTCTCAACCAACGGTACTCTAAACGGTTGTTTATATCTTTACCATAGGACGCGCTTTACAGCGCTGTCACAGCTACCGGTGCGCGCGCGTTCCATGCACGAGGGCTCATTCCGCTCTCGTGAGGCTGAGCACGGCCGCTACATCACCCTCTCCCGAGCGCGGGAGAGGGTGAGCTAGCGGCCGTGCTCAGCCTCACGAGAGCGGAATGAGCCCTCGTGCATGGACGCGCGCGCACCGGTAGCTGTGACAGCGCTGTAAGCGCGTCCTATGGTAAAGATATAAACAACCGTTTAAGTGCGTTGAATGACTGCCTTCATAGCTCTGTGGTTGGCGCGTCTGCCTGCTGATCAAAGGGTCAACGGTTCGAATCCCAGCCGGCGCCGGTCTTTTTATTTATTTATCGACCCGCGGCGTAAGAGGTTAGATAGCCAGATAGATACATAGACGAAAAGTGCGTGAAGTAGCCAAAGAATGCTATTGGCATTAAAATGGCACTGTAACTGTTAAGGTCAAAAAACGAAGATCAGAACTGGTATGGCTGAATGATGATATACTTGGCGCTGTCAAAACTAAAGAGCTTCTATGGAAGTCTCGTCGACGATCGCCTAGGAAAGAACGAGTTAAGAGTGGAATATAAGCCTCGCGTAATAGGGTAAAGGCTCTCATAAGATCTGCGAAATGGAACTACTATACAGAGAAAATATTCAAAGCTCGTTTCAATTCAAATCAAACTTGGTCTATCATTATCGAGCTGCGTGGTAGCTCGCGAAAGAGTGTTCTAGAATTGATGGAAAACAGTTTCGATCCTAACCTAATGAACTCATTTAATAGATATTTGTCACTCCCATCTGTGATAGAAACCGTGAAAGTGCAATGTATGCCAACAATGGGAATGTAACTGCGACTTCTGCATTTCTTCCTAGGTTATCACAGTCTGACCTACGATCTATTTTCTCTGGCGTAAAGCGAAATACGTCTGCAGGGCTTGTCGGCATATCTGTGAGGAATGGCTGTGATAATTTCGAGTCACTCGAGCACGTGCTCTTATCTCTTATAAACAAAACCATATTATCGGGATTGATGCCAGATGATCTTAAAACTGCAATCGTAGTACCAATCTATAAAGGTGGCCCGCGTAATCATTTTTCCTCGTATCGGCCCATTTCAATTCTACAGTGTATTTCTAAAATCCTCGAAAAACACCTGTTTTGTATTACTAGTTTTCTAGATAATCAGAATATCATACCACCCTCACAGTACGGGTTTGTTTCTAGTGAGGCCCGTCATCTCTGCTGGATGTGTTTTCAGATTATTGGCATTCGTCGTTTGACAACCACCCTTGTGTCTGTGCGCTTTTTCTTGATATTGCAATAGCGTTTGATTCAGTGAACCATGACATTTTATTAGATAAGCTGTTTCAACTTGGGCTCAGGGATCCTCTTGCTCGTTTGCTTAAGATATTTGTGTGCTTACGTTTTCAACGTGTCTGTTGGAGTAACTCATAGTACAAAGGCCACACTCAGCTCTGGAGTCCCACAAGGTTCCGTCTTATCCCCTCTTTTATTTAATATATATGTTAACGACCTCTCTCAAGTGGTCAAATGTAATGTATTGCAATATGCAGATGACACTCTACTTTTTTCTTGCCATGATGATATTGAACATGCCGTCCTAGACCTGCAGAAAAATACTATAGCTGTCATGAATTGGTCTAAAAATAACAGAATAAAACTAAACGCCTCTTAAGCAAAGCTGGTACGTTTCCGCAGTCCGCGCGTAAAAAATGAAATTGATTCCGCCTTTATTTTTCACATCCCCAATTGTGTATTATGCTGTTGGAACCCTATTCAATATGTCTCTCTTGTCAAGTACCTAGGAATATATTTTGATTCAGATCTGTCTTGGACTACGCGCCTCTCTTTGGTGTCGAAACGTCTAAGAAGTGTATCTTGTCAGCTATATAACCTAGAAGTGTTCCTTCCGTTTGCAAGTAGAAACATTTCCAAGAACTCCTTGGCGTACAGTGTCCTTAGGTATGGTGTCACTTTATTTTGTAACTGCTCTTGACAATGGCACGCTAGAACTGATAGCATTCTGAGGGAGATGTTGAAAACTGCTACTTACGGTTCTACAGCTTTCTCAAGTGATGACTTATTTAGTTCACATAAATTATCTTGTTTCGATTCTTTATTTATTCGGACGGTTGTTTTTCGTCAATTTTGGTACAGTGATCGTAAAGCTGAGAGGGTGGCCCCGCGTACATTTAGGAACACCACTCGGTACAAAATTTCTTGTATCTATACTCATTATGGGAAAGCATAAGGTCATTTTACGTTCCGCAAATGTTTAATGAACTACCAGATAACTTATTTTCAGCTATTTCAAACCATGAACTCAAATAAATTCTGAAGTTATTTTATGATACCAACAAATGATTGATCTACAGTTGAAATTTAGTGAGTACCTGCTGTTTCTGCAAGAAATGGGCTGTACTGCCAGGTCATGCCACACAAACCTCCCTTGGCTTAGAAATTTTATTATGTACCAGTTTATTGCTATGAATAAAATTTTTGTATTAAAATTATTGAACTAAACTTGACGTAAGTGACGTAAATGAGACACATTACCAAAAGAAAATAGTTTTAGTTTTAATTCTTGAGGTATCTCATACCTCAAACTAGAAATTTCGAGGACCACATTTACCACGTCATCACGATTTTCTGAAAACCTATAAGGAGGCAAACACACGCTCGACAAAACGACCGACCCGTCATACAAACCGGACCACATAGAAAGATTCGGAATGAGCTTCCGAAATTCACGAGTGCTAACTGCGAACCGGTAATCGCATTTTTGACGCGTCGGTTGTTTTTTTCGAGATTGTGACTCGTAATTAGCTGTGGAAGATTTGCGCGTTTTGTTTCGACCACATTTGCTGGAAGACGTGAGCTCACACTGTGAGGCAGCTGCTCCATTTGCACGGGAACTGGTGCAACCTATGCCACGAAATGAGCTACGCTGAGAGTATCGGCGCTCTGTTGCCCCAATCTGGTAGTGGGCGCCGCCATCTTGGTGCTTAGTGCAGAGCAGACGCAACTGTCGATCGTCACAATGTCAAAATGCGACTTCCTTATCTTTAAATGCGGTGCTAAAAACGAAAGTATTTTTTTTCTTTTGCTCTGTTGCGAACTGTTTTATAATTTCTGAGAGACGAAAACGTGTTTCTTGAGGTTTCAGATTAAGCTTCAGATAAATGGTAACCATGATCTTAAGCACCAAATTGGCTGAAGCTTCGTTAGTCCGAAGCGTAGCTCATTTAGTGGTTTTAGCGCAGCCCAGATGCGTTCCACGAGAAAACGACTCGCAGAAAGAAACCAACAAGAGACCAGGGACGTCAATTTCAGGATCCAGAAAATATACCAGACAGAATAGAAGTGCCACCACGCGCAATTTACTGCGGGGGTGTATACAGGTCTGGAAGGCGATCCCATCGCCATCTGTTGGAGTGAGAATCACACTAACCAAGGGTGGGGTTTGAAGTCCCACTTCTCATACATATCACGCAAAAGACTGCAGACATGGTGTATGTGGACATGTCTCAAGCATGTTTGAAGCATGCCTGCCTCGTACATGGATACGCCCTCGTACAGTCGGCGGCCATATGAGCTCCCCGGCCGAACGCCGACCGGCGCAGCAAAAATCCCGCATGCGGCGCGTCGAGGCGTTGCCGCGTTCTGGGAGCCGGAGCTATTGGGACCAAACCATTCCGTTATCAAAGGGGTGGACGCAGGAAGTTTAATAGCATTCCGCGTTTCCGGAACGCGAATCTGAAGCACGGCCGATTACAATCCTCGCTTGCGGTTGTTGGTAAACGCAGACGGCTTATCGAAATTCTTCACTGCATAACATCTCTGACGAGTGATATGCTACTTTTTTATTTGCAAAACCGGTTAGTCATTTTAAATATTTCCTACCCGAAGAGTAATCCTATGCACGAGCTTTCTTACAATCTTTCTTAAACCTAGACTAGACAATGACAAGCGATTTTTTAAATAAATTATTTAATCTATAAGGATATGCTATAGATAACAAAAAGGAAAAAAATTGTGTCGGAGCAGAATTAAGATTCAGGAACTTTTCATAAACGCGTTTTATCGAGGAGACTGTACTGTTTTGCGCTCAGTAGCGTGTTGCTTCGCCAAGGGTAATTCTCTACACGATGACTTTTCAGATGGCTTCCTGGTTGGCCACTTCTCGCTTGCCGAGGGATCATTGTTGTCATGCCTAATATCATATCAAACATAGGGTTTTTACATTTGTAAGCATCGATCGAACACTGCTGCTTTATCAACGGCTAAAGCAATCTCCAGTTTATCAGCGGTTATATTATCATCTCCGAACACTTGGGGCCAACACCCGAAGGCGGCAATTTTAATCGGCCATGCTTTCGTGATTCACACTTGCAAAGGCTGGAATCCCGATAAAAGCTATGCGTCCACCCCTTTGATAACGGAATGGTTTTCCCAATAGCCCGGCTCCCAAAACGCAGCAACGTTCGACGCGCCGCGTGCGAGATTTTCGCTGATCCGGTCGGCGTTCGGCCGGGAGCTCATATGGCCGGCGACTTTACTTGCCGAAAGAAAACTTTCGTACGACCAGTGTGTCGTGCAGGGAAGGACGTGCCACAGAAGGTGCCTGCTGACAGTCGTTGGTACACTGTAAAAAATTTGCACCCTTTAGGGTACTTTTGTGCTGAGGACACCCTTTCTACACCCTTTTGTTTTGTATGTTTTTTGAAAATGGGTGTAGCCATCGCCTGAACGCCCTTAAAACACCCATGCACCTTTTAAGGGTGCGTAGGTGCAAAGGTGTTGAAGATTGGTAGGGTGTACGGGTGCATTTATATGCTGAACCTGGCCACGTCGTAGTTTCGAATTATATTTTTTTCTGTTTTTACAAACATAGTAACTATTTAAATAAATATGTTTTATATTTTGATGACTTTTTGTTACATTTTGACCAAGTTTAATTTCATTATTAACGAAGCACGACCTTTAGCAACTTTTAGAAAAGTGGCCGGCTGTAGCCGTATTTTCATCCGGGTGTCGCATTAGCATCGTGGTTCGCGATTCGAACGTTGGGTAGCAATAAGGGTTAGCTCATTAGTTAGCCGAAGTTCGGCGCCTTCGGATACCGAAATGTCGGTTACGTGCCTCCTAACGGTGGCCACTAATGGTGCATGTCGGAAGTTGACACTTGAAGAAGCCAGCTTGCGTGGTATAAAGGCCTCCGCAAGCGCTTGCAGTCTTCTGACTTCAGAGATAGACTTCGAGAGGGACAGATTTCAGGTAATGTGAACATATTTGAAAAAATTCGAACACTGCCTGTGCATACATAGGTCTCTTAATGCTGGATTCTTGTGACATGTGATAGTGTGTATTTTTGAATTTCTATAACGTATTGTCGCCGACGGCTTGGTTCCGATTCCCGCCCTGTGTCGTCATCTGCACGAGCCGTGGGTAAAGCAACTTACTGTCAGCCAAGAAAGGCCGTTTTGCTGGTGCGAAAGAATGCTTGTGAGAGCTGTCTGCACGTGTTCGACAGCAGTGACCACATCGATGGCGGCCAGTGAATACCTCCTATACGTTGGAAAAATCAATCTCAACATTGAATTAATCAAGACCTAAGTGACCTATGTTGAGATCGCGATCACTGGCTTGTGCGGGAATTCATGAATCTTGCCTGCTCTCGTTCTGTTGCTGCTATTTCTAGTTGTTTCTAGCTGTCCACGACGGCCAGCTCTGCATGCAAATACTGTATTTGAAGTGTGTTTTTATCTTTTATAATTGTGCAATGTCTTTGATGCGAATATTAGTGCGAATAGCATTCTTTGGATACTTCACGCACTTTTCGTCTATGTATCTATCTATCTATCTATCTATCTGGCTATCTAACCTCTTACGCCGCGGGTCGATAAATAAATAAAAAAGACCGGCGCCGGCTGGGATTCGAACCGTTGACCCTTTGATCAGCAGGCAGACGCGCTAACCACAGAGCTATGAAGGCAGTCATTCAACGCACTCTAAACGGTTGTTTATATCTTTACCATAGGACGCGCTTTACAGCGCTGTCACAGCTACCGGTGCGCGCGCGTTCCATGCACGAGGGCTCATTCCGCTCTCGTGAGGCTGAGCACGGCCGCTAGCTCACCCTCTCCCGCGCTCGGGAGAGGGTGATGTAGCGGCCGTGCTCAGCCTCACGAGAGCGGAATGAGCCCTCGTGCATGGAACGCGCGCGCACCGGTAGCTGTGACAGCGCTGTAAGCGCGTCCTATGGTAAAGATATAAACAACCGTTTAGAGTACCGTTGGTTGAGACTAGCTGAGACGCCAGAAAGTCTGGTCGGTACCATTTTGAGTGTTTGTGCGTATGGCGCGTGCTTTGCTCGCCTTCCTAAGTGACACAAACGCACGTGCTGGGCTGCGGAGATCGTGCGCAGGGCTGTGAAAGTGTCAACAAATTTAGAATCGCCTCAAGAGTGGGCTGGCGTATCTAGAGTGTGCCGGCCACCTGACGAACGCGCATAACTCCGCACCGTTTGATGCTATTCGCATTAACGCAGATAATCATTCCCAAAGGATGGGTTCTGCTGACTTTTTGTTTTCTAAAATATTTCAGTTTTCCCACGACTTTAACATGCTACTCAAGAAACATGAAGCTGCAGCTGTGGTGGAAAGGGATGCAAACTGTCCTGGGCCTAAGCCCTCGGGGATCGCTTGGGAGCCAAAAGAAAGGACATGATATTTGTTCTGGAGGCTGACAAGGTGACAGCTAGCGCAAGGCGCAAGAAACGTATGTTCATCAAGACTTGTTAAAAATGCAGTGCGGCCATGTTGTGTCGCTAGTGTTTGCTGTAGCCTACTAAGAATTCCATGCTGCTTTGTGCAAGTTTAGAGTCACCAGGGTGCACATTAGTGTTCTATGATACAACAGTGACCCAAGACATCCTTGTTTCCTAGAATCATTCTTGGTATGCAGTGTATTTTACTGAAACCGATCAGCACAGAAGCGTCATTACCATTGTAAGGTTCTCTGAGCAATTGAATTAGTGAACTTATCCACCTCGAGATGAAACCATACTGCCACTAAAAGACAGAAATGGTAACTGCCTATACTTTTACTTCTTTGCTGCTTGTTGTGGAAAAAGATGCATTCAACATCAATTGTTCAGTTTATCCGAATAGAGGCTCAGCGAGCTTTTACAGCAGACGGAGGTGTAATAGCTGAGCAAGCTGATGTTTATAATTGGGAATGCACGTGGTGGACATTTGATTCGATAATGCTGTGATTTACTGAAGAATGACATATTTCCCACTAGAATTACTTACAAACTACAATATTCAACAGAATACTTAGCATTCTCTGGCGAATGGTTTTAGAAAGCCGTAGGGTGACCTTGTCTCGTCCACGCTTTGATGGTAGCGCGACAGTAGCGCCGCCTCCTTGTGTATCTCAGGGCGAATTGCCTTTATAAAGATTTCCAAATTTTCCGAGCAATCGTTTTTATACTTACAGTGCTCTAAATCTTGCTTTAATATTTCAGCTTATCATGCGACAGGTCTGAATTTGCTACCAATATTTGTCATGAGAGGAACCAGCTTGTTTTAGTTGAAAAATATTTACAAGATACGCTTTGGATGAGGGGGTAGGAGTAAACAAGGAATGCGAGAAACAAGATGAGGACGAGAAAGAGCACCGAGTAAAGAAAGGACTAGTCTTCCTCGAGTGTCTAGTCTTTTTGGTTCTTAAGCAGCACAAAGTTTAAATTTAAAGAAAAATTAAGGAGTATGTGATGTGTTCATATTGCAGACATCCGGGCTGTACGAACCTTGCAACTCTTGGCGAAACTTGTTCATCAACCAAGAGCAATGGAAGCAATGTTTGTGTCCTCTGGTAAGTTTATGCAACATAGAGCTATCCTGAAAGCTTGAAAGTGAAATGCAGATATACCATCCCTCTCATAACTGTGTGCTACATTAGCTGAACTACAGATCACGTTTTCTTACAGGTCCGTCTCTCACGTGGATAAGACAACAATAGTTGCGGTAATTAGGTGAAGCAGCACTGCACATATTCTGTGGCTTAAATTATTTGCCTTGTTTGCTGTGCCAGATGTATCGCAAAATTTAAAACCGGGTTTGAGACAAAAAAGAAAGGAAACTGTTTTCCACAAAATGATCTATAAATCACAGAGAGCTGAAAATTTGAGCAAAATGTAACTGAAGGTACAATCAAAATCTCGCTTTGCGTGAACATGGAGGTGCATGACTGGGTACTTTCGTGTTTATGGAAAGCATATTACGACTGTACATGATCGTTTGATAAGCACTAGGCGCTTAATTTTTTTCTGGAGTGGTAAAGCCCAAGACAATGTATCACATTCAGAGGGCTCTCTTTAGCTATCAATATAATCCCAGGCAGCACACCATTGTTGGACCCCCGTTGGACCAATGTTGGCAAAAAATGGTTCCAATATTGGTCTGACGTTGGCATTTTCGAAAACGCCACCCGATCCAATGGTGGTCCAACATTGGTGCCAATGTTGGACCACTGGTTTGCCAACGTTCTAGCCCACGTTGGACCAACGTGGTTTGCGCTTTTTTATCCAATATTGGCATAGAGGTTTCACCGTTGGCTGAACCAACATTGGCATCCAGCGCCTTACACACTGGCTCTTCCAACATTGGCTTAAATATTGGCTATTCCAATATTGGCATCCAGTTTAATACACTGGCTATTTTTTGCATCCATTGTCTATGACATTATTGGATGCCATTTTTCAGTCAGTGTTCTAACCAGTGTCACAAAAAGAGTGCAGAGAACCAAGCAAGTCCCTTGCCCTTTTTCCTCAAGCACTGTTTTCTTTCTGATACTAAAATCTAATAAATGCAGCAATTTTACCACATTTGGACACTTTAGAAATCAATAAAGCATGCAAATGAATTGTTCATAACGTTTGATAGTTCATAATTTATTTAAATCGAATAAAAAGATTTAAAAAAATTGTGCAACCAGGGGGGCCTAGGCAGACTCGGCGGCACGCTCGGTAGTGGACAGGGCAGAGGGCTGGGTGAAGAGCTGGGCAAAGGGATTCCACGCAGGGGCCTGGCCACAGGATTCTGAAAGAGACAGAAGCGGTGGTTCGGATTCAGGTGAAGGGTTTCAGAGGCTCTCAGTTCTCTCTTACGCTTGTCAATAATGAATATCAAAATAAAACATAGCTTCATTATTAATCGCCGCCCTTTAATTAACCATTCGATTAATCGGCTCAGTTGCTCTGCAAGTATAAAATCTCGGAAAGGCCTACCGACTTTTTTGTGTTTACTTTTCCATATTATAAACTTTCTTTTCCAGTGAATTATTTTTCGTTATTTTGTATGTAAAAAAACTTAGTACTGCCTTCTAAAATAAATAGATGCGCAGGTAATACGCCGGGGCCGGCTTGGTGGAATCAGTGTCTCAGCTTAGACTGGGTGAAGGAAAGCACTGTAAAGAATGGGACGCGCGAGCGTCTTGAGTCGATGTTTGAGTCCCGTTCAGCTCGTACGCTGGCTTTGACAGTGCTTTCTTTCCCCCGTCTCAGCTGAGACGCTGTTTCTAGAAAGACGGCCCAGGCGTTTACTATTGTTTTGTTCGTCCGACTTGTCCTTACTCAGAGCTTGATCGATCTAGATTAAAATATTGATAGTGGTTTAAAAAATTAATCAAATAGTACGAATGTTATTTCATAAATTGCTTAACTCTACTCTTGCAACATCATGGCGTCCCTCAACCTTTCATCTAGCTTTAAGAAGTCTTAAGAATTACAATCTCGCCATTTAAGTTCACACCAATATTTCTACGTTGATTTGAAAAAAAAAAAAACGTTTTTAAGATTTACGGTATTTGCGGAACGGAAATATGTAGTTATTGTTGCACCCATATTGCCTCCATAATATTTACAATTTATAAATGCAACCGCTGGCCTCCCTCTTCAGCTCACCAGTGTCAAACGCACTACTAAATTAACAATTCAATAAATACCCCGGTATACGTAACAACATGACAGTTGAACAGAGCTTGATGCTTGAATCAATCAAGAGTTTAAAATAAATCGCGCAGATAAAATAGCTTGTCGTGTAGAGACAATTACTGGCAATTACACTCGCAGAGCGCGGTGACATAACTGACACTCCACTCGCACCCAACAAGCCAAACCTTGGCAAATAAGGACTACACAACGCTGTGGTATTCGGCTTGGAAATACCGGGAGGACTTTTTACTACAGCACACATCTACCGCTAAGAAGACAGCCATATTTTAACAAAAATAAATAAATAAAAATGACTTCGAACACAAAAATAACCAATCAGAACGTCTCTCACGGTCTATTAGAATAAAAAGCACTTGCAAATAGCGCTGTACAGGGCCTTTCGGGCCGATCGCTCTGGATTACACGTTGAACTCGTCGGAGATTCCTGGCACAGAGTTCGACACGGTTCAAACTCATCGGATAGGGACAAAACGTACATTGCGTAGCAAGAATACCTATCCCCAATGGTCAGGAGAACTTCTTGTCACTCACATGGAAGAGAAGGCGGTCAGTTGTGTCTTCGGTCCGTCGAAGCTAGTGGTCACATGTATGCCCACAACAAAGGAAGATCACCGGTGTGTAGGCGCTGCCGAAAGAATATCCATGGTCTTGGCAATCCGCATATGTTGAAGATCGCACTTGGCACTAAGACGAAATGCGCTGCTGGTGATCGGAACTCTAGAACTAGATTTACCACATTTACCGCAGAAGCGAAATCCACAGCAGGCCCGCAGGCCGTATCACCCGCGAAGCTAGGTCCGGTCTTCGCAGGCATTCCGGGTTTGCAAACGGCTAATGCGTCATCCGTCAAACCACGTGATCACGCTTCTGCCGTTACCCGCGCACAGAGAGCGGATTCAAGCGATAAAAAGTGTACGCCTCATTGGTCCGGCGAGTACGCACCGTCTACCACGCCTTCAGCTTAGGGAGAGGGAGAAAATGAGAGAAGGAGTAGAAAGAAAGCAGCCCAGAACGGGGGGTGCGCTTACAAAGGCTAATCTTCAGGCCCATCTCAACAATGAACCCAACCAGAGGATTAGTCACTTGTACCCAAGGTTGATAGTGCAGTGGATGTTATGCGTGGCCTTGGGCTTTTAGTCAGGTTCCGTGCTCTGCCTTATCACTAGCTTCGAGACTGTAGTCACGTGACCCTAACCGGAGACAGAATTGGCCTAAAACACGCATAGCGTCTACCCTGCTGCCAATACCGATTGAACAGGACAGCTCTCTGAAGGCCAGATTTTGAATTCCTAAATAAGCTGTCCAGCCCAAAAGTGATTCTAAACGGGGCAAGTTTGAAGACAATGTTTTACGTCGTATAACTCACATTAAAATTTAGAATGAAGAACTAAGCGCGACTATTTTTTTGCGCACGATGTCCACAAATAACTAAATAAATATATATATATATTCTTTTTATCAATAAATTTAAAATTATTTGTACACTGTTAGGTTCGCGTTTTTAAACTTCAATTTTTTTTTACGAAAGAGTTACACATAAAAGACACCACGGACAGCACATCGTTCGACTTTCAACACACGATGAATCGGTTGCGATGCTGCGCGAACAATTTCGGAAAGATGCTGCGTAGGATACGCCGGGCGCAACGGCTTCGCAACCGTTCGAAGGGCAAAGGATTCGCGACGACAAAGTAGCGTCTTCCAACTTCAGTAAGCTAACGGGGCTCGAGAGTACCTCGCTAACATTTCCGCAGAGCGAGCGCGGCCGACCAGATGGAGGCGCAGTATGCTCTCGCGTCGCGATTGCTACGTCGTTCTTCTGCCTACACTGATGACATGTGCACTGGCAGTCGAAGCAGCCCTCTCGAGACTTCATTCGAGTCCAATAGACGACTTTCTAGCGCGATAGACTCTCGTAAAACTGAGAGTAGAAGTCACTTCGGTTGGCGGCGTAAGCGGCGGCTTTATGTTTGTCGACACCTGCGTCGTCAATGACAAATATGCACAGAAACATTAAATATAAAAAATAGAGCACGCAGAAAGAAATACAAACATGGCAGGGGCACGGACAAAGTAGAAGACGTTAACGCTACGTAATGCATATGCATACAAAATACACTAGAAAAGACAAAAATAATTAAATCTAAAAAACGGAATTAAGTTTTCAACGCCGAGGTAAGGCAATGCGAAAGAAGAGCAGCCGGCAAACAAACTGCAATAATCCTATAGGCAGCTAAGGACGTATTTGTGATCGCGGTTATAAAGCACCGGCGACGTACGCCCCATGAAGTTGGCTAAATAAAATTCTCGCTCCGAGCGAGCGCGTGAATGACTCTTTTCCACTTTCCTACCTCTGCAATGCCAAAAAAAAAAAGGGTCGCGGGTTTATAGCCTAGGCGACACAAATATCGATAAGCCATTGGCTATGGCAGTGCAATATTGACCAGCCTATACCATGACATCACCAATATTGGAAAACTCTTGGCTTTGACAGTTTAATATTCACCAGCTTAAGCCAGCGTATATTCAATATCGGAAAGCCATTGGCTCTGACAGTCCAATATTGTACAGGTTATGCCGGCGATATCCAATATTGGAAAGCTATTGGCTTTGACAGTCCAATATTGGACAGCTTATGCCGGCGTAAAGCCAATATCAGAAAGCCAGTGGCTCCGACAGTCCAATATTGGACAGCTTATGCCGGCGTATTTCCAATATTGGAAAGCTATTGGCTTTGACAGTCCAATGTTGACCAGCCTATGCCAACGTATTACCAATATTGGAAAACCATTGGCTTTGATAGTCCATTATTGTCCAATGTGATTCCAATATTGGGAAACAAATGGCTCATCGGGCCATTGTTGGGCCATTCTTTGCCACATCAAATCCAATGTTGGCCCAATACGGTGTGCTGCCTGGGATTTTGGCATACGGCGTGCTAGTTTTGTCTGCTGCTCGCGCACCTACTGTGTTTGTTTACACCCGACTTGTAGACACATGCTTTCGTTTACGTCCCGTGTTTTAGCCTATGACAGCTCGCAATAAAATGACGAGTCAGTGCATTTGTAGTGACTCAGAGCATTTAATTACAAGGCGTATCTGAATTGCTGTGCTTTCTTTCTTGCTTTTTTTTTTTTTCACCAATGCTTGCACGAATGTTTTCACGCACAAAAGACACATTTTTGTTTGCTTGAACGTCTATAGCGTAAGTGTTTCAGACTGGATGGTGGGCAGGCCTGGCTTGCTCCAAACTGTGCTATTGTGACTCTAAACTGCTGCTCCGGACTGTCTTTTTCTATGCAGGAAGGAGAGAAACCGTGACACCATGCATCGCTCACAGTGGCACCTCTGTTGAGCAGGCAGACGACCTGTTCCTTTGCATCGAGAAGCAGCAGTTACTGCGTGTGATTGATGCTGAGCAAGGCATTGCTGCAGTGATGGCGGCATACTATCTTTTTGACATCAACTATGCTACAGCAACACACGGTTTGTGCTGCGTTGTAGAACATTTATTGTTTGGTGTTTGTGTTACAAAACAAAGGTGCGCAACACAGCGCTTCATCTCTTCTTACGTGGCAGAGTTCTCCAGTGTTCAGCTGCAGACTTCTGCCAAATAAGCGATGATCTACTCACAAACCAACGTGTTTTAAAGAAACAATAAATTTTTCGACTAATTGTTCCGCTCTGTGTGTTCTTTAAATGACTATACTCGAGCATAGCTTTCTGTGGCAATACAGCCGGAGCTGAGGATGGCGGGTGGCAACTGGGAGACAGTGCGGAGCGCAGCCATTGGCTGCGATATGAAAGCAGCCGATGACTGCGCTCCGCACCGGCGCCCAATTGACCCCGGTCACCCACAGCTCCGATTGCATTGCCACAGAAAGTTGTCCTCGAGTATTCTAGACCTACAATGACCACCAGAAGTGTGGCATGCATCAATAAGGCTCAATAGGGGTTATAAGGCTTCCTAAAATTTGCACCCTTTTAACACCCTTATAACACCCTTATATCAAAGGGTGGTGACAGGCTGCAAACACCCCTTATTGATAAAGGTGCACCTTGAACCACAACACCCATGAAAAGGGTGTGTAGTCATTCGGAAGCACCCTTTCTTAGGGGTGCAAGGGGGTGAGTTATAGACACGAAAATGCACCTTTAAGGGTGCAAATTTTTTTACAGTATAGTGTATTACCCGTGGGACTTCGGCTTTAAGGCATCGTCACTTTATTCACTCCGCCGATTATCTTGTCGGCGCCGTCTTTTGCTGCCTAGTGCAGAGCGAGCACAATGAGCAATGGTCGCGATTTGAAAAGAAAACGCTCAAACGATGTCGTTTTTCTCTGTCCGGACTCTTTTCGAATTTTTTTGGTGGACGGAAAAATAAACGCTTAGCCTCAGAAAACGGGCAACTGCAATTTTAGAAGACAAGATGGTTGAAGTTTCTTCACTTTAAAGCGCAGCTATTTTTTAAGTGGTTCTAACGCCGACGATTCTTGGCAAGATTAAAAGGGCCTTGTGAAGAACGCTCAAATAGAAAGCTGTGGACACTTTATTTATTTATTTATTTTATAATACTGCCGAGCCTGATTGAGGTCATTACGAGGAATAGTTCTTTGTTGTTTGATCTTCTGGATCAAAGATAGAACAGCAACTTCACGACACAAACACTGACATTGACAAAAGTAGCATGCATCATTTTACGAAAACACTAACAACCGCTGGTTAAAAATGCCTAAAAAAGCGGAAAAGGATACACATAAATGTTTCATTAAAGAAATTCCTAACATATTTCGCACAATATTACCAAGGAAATACGAGTGGCAGCATACAAGCGCTCCAACTTATAAACACGGGCTGTGGGGGAAATCAAAATCAGTGTTTGAATACACCGTTAGCAGGAATGATCAGCGGCCACTACCCGTCACTAATCATTCCAACCAAACCTCTGTGCCTCACACCTCCTGAGCCCTCATCTCCTCTCACCCTCCTTCCTCTCCGCATGCACTTTTGTATTTTGTGTCCAAATTTATGTACTTACGCATTTTTTTAATATTTCCGCTGCGCTGTTAAACGCGACACTCAATTCCTACTCAGGAATATTTTATACGAAATAAGTGCGTATGTCAATTGAGAATAGAAAATAAACAGTTTGGGTTATTTGTTCCAATGATGTCAACATCTGCAGCTTCCGGCGGTAGTGCTATGTACACTGTCTATTTCAAGCCCCCTTTTTTTTTTCTTAGATTCACCACTTGTGAATACCATAGCTACTGCGCTGAAGGGATACTGAAGCGATACTTGGAGCTAGCTAAACAACGCTGGAACGAGAGGCGAGGAAGCTGCAAAATCCAAAGCGTCACTCATACAGCAATATCTCTAACGGATGACCGCATTTTCGGAAAAGATGTCCGCGATTGAACACGGCCGCCGAGGCTGACAACACATGTGACGTACGTCACGATTCTCATTCCCTCTCCTCTTTTCTTTGTCCCCTCGAGCTGGTGAACCGAAGCGAGGAGGCGAGAAGCGAGGCCGCTTCCCCCTCATTGTCACCTGTTCCAAAAGAATCGTGACGTCAAGGTCCTCGCTAGATCGCGCCCTTCTTTTCCGAACATACGGCCATCGGATCCGTTTGAGATATCGATGTATGTGTGATGTTTTGGAGTTTGTAGCGTCCTGTTCAACACTTCTCCAGCCTTACTTTGCAAAAATCCAAATTTCCGTTTAACATCCTTTTTAGGCCTTACCTTGATGGAGTTGGCGCTGATGTGCTCTCGTCGCTGACTTCTTCTGGTGATCGCACCTCCGATGAGTAATGACAGAGGGCAGGCGTTTTATGGGGGACAATACGCCCTTCTTTTCCGAACATACGGCCATCGGATCCGTTTGAGATATCGATGTATGTGTGATGTTTTGGAGTTTGTAGCGTCCTGTTCAACACTTCTCCAGCCTTACTTTGCAAAAATCCAAATTTCCGTTTAACATCCTTTTTAGGCCTTACCTTGATGGAGTTGGCGCTGATGTGCTCTCGTCGCTGACTTCTTCTGGTGATCGCACCTCCGATGAGTAATGACAGAGGGCAGGCGTTTTATGGGGGACAATACGCCCTTCTTTTCCGAACATACGGCCATCGGATCCGTTTGAGATATCGATGTATGTGTGATGTTTTGGAGTTTGTAGCGTCCTGTTCAACACTTCTCCAGCCTTACTTTGCAAAAATCCAAATTTCCGTTTAACATCCTTTTTAGGCCTTACCTTGATGGAGTTGGCGCTGATGTGCTCTCGTCGCTGACTTCTTCTGGTGATCGCACCTCCGATGAGTAATGACAGAGGGCAGGCGTTTTATGGGGGACAATACGCCCTTCTTTTCCGAACATACGGCCATCGGATCCGTTTGAGATATCGATGTATGCATAGGCGTGCATGGATTTTCATTAGGGGTGTGTAGCGTTCTGATCAACACTTCTCCAGCCTTACCCTGCCAAAATCCAAATTTCCGCTTAACATCGCTGTTTTATGCCTTGCCTTGATGGAAGTCGGCGCTGCCGTGCGCTAGTCGCTGACTTCTGTCTGGTGATCGCACCTCCGACGCCGTAATCGCCCGAGGGCATGACGTTTTATGGGGGACAATACGCCCTGCCTTCCCTGAACATGCGGCCATCGGATCCGTTTGAGATATCGATGTATGTGTGATGTTTTGGAGTTTGTAGCGTCCCGTTCAACACTTCTCCAGCCTTACTTTGCAAAAATCCAAATTTCCGTTCAACATCCTTTTAGGCCTTACCTTGATGGAGTTGGCGCTGATGTGCTCTCGTCGCTGACTTCTTCTGGTGATCTGCACCTCCGATGAGTTTTGTCCACCAAGACTACAGTGTCTGGAATGCGTCTTCGTCTGTTATGTTTGGCGTTCTCTCCCGCGCATACACCAAAAGGCGGTCTCGAAGTGGTAAAAAATGGCGTCACAGAGGCGGGCGTGTCATGTTGTTAGATATCGCGATCGTGGCGACTGATGCTAGGAGTCCCAGGAAAAAGTACGAGCGAATGCTGGGGTTGCTGTCATCGCGGAGTTCCAACTCCTGGCTGCTGAAGCTTCTGTGGACTGTCACGCTAAAGAGTGACCTTCCAGTAGAACAGACAATCCTGTTCTACTGAAGGGTGTGACACTGGAGGTGTCACGTCCTCCAGTGTCACACGGCTTCTGTGACACCTCCAGCACCGCGGCTGGCAAAAACATGACACTTTAGGACTTAAAAGACGGAAATAGAGGAGCGAACTTTTAATGGACTTGCAAACACACCAGTCGTAATTTGTGATCCAGAGACCGTAACCAAGGCTTACCCGAAATAAAAAAAACAGAAAGCAGACAAGGCAAAAGTGTAGTTCCAGAAGGAAGAACTACTAGCTGTCAAAACCAAACAGCTCGCGTTCCTCTAACTTTTACTGACGATTTCATATAATGATTAAAATAAACTACACCTATTGGGTTTTTAGAAGGGGACAATCGTAGGGGTGTCAGGTTTATTTTCCTGCATTGAAATTAATATTTTATACGAGGTAACGGGCCTTGTCGTGCGAAATGGGGTATGTCGGGGCCAAAACGAGACGGCATAAATGCGACATTTTGAGTTGAGCGCCATCTGTATGCGAATCTTGCAATGCGCGATTAGCTTGATACTTTACGGACATGTGCTAGCACTTGCCAGTTTTACTTCATAGGAAATCTGCTACGATTGGTGGGGAATGCATACTGGCGAAAACAAAAGTGCAGTTGTTTTTTGCGGCTCGACGATCCGTCCAAAATGCGGTGAAATTCTGCACTTGCGCTTTGTCTGGGTGCATACAGCTGAGTTTGGATGAAGCTATAGTACTGGACCAAGATAAGCCCTACTTTTTGTTTGTCGGCTTTGGTAGCTAGCTGTGGAAAAACTTTCATCGCTCTAGTTTTTTATGATTATAGCAGTGAAGTTGTTTAGACAGGAGTGGGGCAAAACACGACAATATAGCTATCAACGGGCTTAAATTGATTTTTGGCGGGTGCAGTGTTTGCTCTCGTGCTATATTTGTTTTCGTGTAATGATTAGTATCATCCGGTCATAGCAAACAAAACATTCAGGGCTTCATGGTGCGAAAATATCATTATGAAAAGACTTGAAATTGTTCACCTTCAGCGTCGGTCTAACCGCGCTGCAGCATCATTCAGGGTACCTAAGCATGCACCGCAAAGGCGTGCAAAAAATATCCACGAATGAGAAGAGCAAGGGCTTTATAAAAGTCAGGATATGTACTCAGAAAATTCATTTTTAATAACCCTCCCTCTTCCAAAAAAAAAAAAACTCGTCAAGGATATTGTGCATATACAGAAGTTCTGCTCAAGTACTAGGATGTGGAAAGCATATCTACTGCTCGGTTATCCAGAGTGAAGACGATGGCCTGCAAACTCTTCGTTCACCGAATAAGCTGGCAAAACGGAAATGTCATGCAAACTGCGTAACGAGTGCCAAATGTGAAAGGCAGTGCCTGGTGTGCAAAAAAACTGAGGCTAAACAGTGCTTCGTTTTGTGTGGATCCAATGCACGGCGTGCAAACAGTGGGCTCACAAAGATGGCGTTGGGACCTACGGAGTATACTTCAAAGGTTCAGAGTGCAAAAACTGAGCTGTCTTTTCTTTCTATTCTTTTTCTTTTTATAGAGTTATAGATTAGTGGGTCGACCTCAAGACCACTATTCTATTTTTTATAGATAGTTTGCCCCGTTAGGTCTCTTGTCAGCCCCGGGGTTGGGGCAAAATGAGACATTTGTGACTTTTTGTTATCAATTCAAATTCTGTAGTTCTGCTAACTAGAGTCAAGTCATCTTTGTTGATCGGAGTGCCAAGACGCGAAAAAGTTAGGTGTAGCGTAAAACCAAATCTGACAGAAGGTGGAAGCAACAACTTTACCAACTGGGTGTTGAAGCAACTTTGAGGGATATATAAACAAAGAATGCAACTTTCTACATCCTACATTCTTATATGTATCACGCACGAAATCTGGTCTACTAAAATTACACTTTATTTAATTTTAGTTATTTAAAAAATAAAGCTAAATGATAAACTTGGCTTCTTAGGAACTCTTTCACATTGAGGACTTTTTCGGTCAATTGTTTACATATTTTAAAATAAGGTTTTTGAGTTGTAACTAATTGTATCGAGTATGTCATCGTTTGTGAAATTTTATCAAAAAACTTTACCGTTCAACTATTGTAACGGTAATTTTATTTGCGGCCACATAAGTCTGAAAACTGAATAAAAGTAAACATTATGCAACTTTTAGGCTACATTGAAAAAATAATTATAATCGAATTTTTCCAAACTTCACTCAATGAAATCTAATCTGCTCAAAGTCTCTCTAACTTTCAGTGATTTAGTGGTTTTCAATGTCACTCAGCAAGTTTGTAAATGTAACCATGTTTGTCTAAAGAAAAAAATTAAATATTGATCTACTAGCTTTAGTTAGTTATCTGACTTCGCGTTTCGAGTAGCCCCTCAAATTTTCTTTTCTCAGCTGTTTAATTCGCCTGCATATACCGCATGAGCCTTGTTTTAGGGTATTTATAAACAAATCTGTAAAGCGAAAACAAAAACGTTCATGCCTTTCCACTCTGGTGAAGACGGAAGACCAGCGAAGCTGTACTATGGTGGGAATGAAGTAATGGCCGGCCGCAAGTCGGCAGGCCAGAGTGGAAAGGCTCGAAAGGTTGTCGCCATCTATAAGTGACGGCGGCAACCAGACAACCGGCAAATCCGGTTGTCTGGTTGCCGCCGTCACTCATAGATGGCGGTAGCGGTCCAGAGTTCTTTGTCATCCGGTCATTGAGGACGGACACGATCCTGGGGAATCTAGCCCTTAGCAGCTCCGCTGTAAAAGTCCGAGGACACCTAAGCACTTATAAGTTGTGAATGCGAAAGCATGATTGTCGTTCTTGCGCTCCCTTAGATCGTCTGCGGCGTAGTGGCGTGGACGGCCACGCTTCGCCGGCGGACGGCCGAGCGCGCGGTTTTCGTGAAGTGGCCGCGCCGCGCTAAGCTCGGCCGTGCAGCCTCTCTTGAGTGTGCCCGGACGCTGCCTCCTCTTACCTGCGTCGCGCCGCCGTGCGCTGCGCCACCACAAAAAGTGCTTCTCTGGTGTTTTTTTTTTTGCAACTACGCCGCACGAGAGTTAGCTGGAGCGTCGTTCTTTGTTAACGCGCGTCAGGCAATGGGAGCATAATCCATCAGAAATATGCTTTACTTGGGGAAAGGGGATCTAAGGTGCCGTTTTGCCAACGTTTGGCGTGGTTTCAAAGCTGATGACGTCGGTTCATGTTGGAAAGTTATAGACGCTGGGAAGTATGATCCCAGGGCTCCGCCGTTTTTCTACTTGTGAGTGCGGATTGTCTAAAAGCAAGCCTTGCTAAACAAGCCCATGCTTGCCAAAATAGTACCTCAACAACGCATGTTTTACCCACGGAGGAAACACTAGCTCTGATAGCGTGGCTCCTTACAAACCTGTATAGTTTAAGAAGATCCAAGAAAATAACACCAGAAACAGGATATTTATTCCGTCACACAAATCGACGACGTAGCGATCCTTTTGAGTCAAAGCAAAGATTCATAAGCACAGAATTTCAAAAGTAATTGTGTGTGTGTTTACACAGGGGAAAGTAGTATGCCCTAGTGGGCGTCTGGTATTTTCACTGCAGAGGATACATTTAGCTAGTACAGCACCACTGCTAGCCTTTTAACGCGACCGGACGCAGGTACGAAGCTCATTCAGATCGAAACGGGCAGGGTCTGAAATCCCGATGATCTCTGGGTTCTGCAGCAAAGCGAGTTTTCACCCTATGTGCCTCGAGCTGCTGTGCGCAAACACACTCGGCACCGATACCTTGAAGACAAATAAGCAGGAAAGTAATATATCTATTTTAATTTTAGAGAAAGTATTTTGCACAAATCCCTAGGGCTAGACGTCGCCATTCTGCAGAGGCTTGCTGAGTGTCGCTCGAAATTCAGCCCTGATGTCGTCGAGCACGGCGGTTTCACGCAGGACATCAAGAACCGTGAGGGCGAGCACTGTGGCAATGGTGAGCGCCTTCTCGCGCGACTGGAGGGTGCCAGTGGCCTCGTTGAACTCCGACGAGTGGTTCTTTCCCGCGGTGACAATGCCAAAGACGGGGTGGATGCACGGGAGCCGGTGGGAGATGTTCCCGATGTCGGACGTAACTCCCGTCGCGACGAACTGTCCCGGCTCCGAGTCTTCGAAAGTTATTCCTAGACAGCAGAAATGCATCCTTCAATCACTGCGAGGCACTGCTACTGTGGCTATATATATGCGCCGAGAAACCGAAGGAGAAGGGGCGAGGAGAACGTGGGGACGTGAGAACGCCAAGCTCTTGTCGGAATGATGAGTGGGTAGACCTCAGGCTGAAGCTAGATGCCTCTTTCACCACCGCACTTGTCGAACCCGCTCGACTGCGAAAGCCATAGCGCGCCTCGTTCTAACGCACTGGACGAGTTTGCTGATGACAAAGGCATATAGCTTCAGGTCCACCCACTAATCTTTCCAGCCGAAGCTCGGCGTTCCGACGTCCCCGCGCGCTCTCGTCTCCTCCTCCTCTCCTTCAGAATCTTGGCACATAACACAGCCTCCTATATCCTGACAAAGCCTGGCAGATCGCCACGAAAAGCGGCCGCCGAAATGGAAAGGTGGAGCGGCAGACAACGGATGAGAGGAGAGCCACGTGACTGGCGCCCCGCTGCGGCGAGACGCCGAAACACACTTCTCCCGTGCGAACAAGTGTGGTTCGGGTCCTCGCCGCTGCAAAAGCTCTGCGCTGACGTCCAGGTTCCCCGAGAAATGGCTCTTTGATACCCCGTGCTACCAGATCATCGCGCTCCAAATTTGCGACCTGGTACTCTAAGGCTCCGTCGTCGAACTGCCGGGCTTTGTGAGTATGGAGGAGGCTATGGGTCTACCCACATATCATTCCAACCAAAGCTCGGCGTTCCGACGCCCCCGTGCGCTCTCGTTTCCTCCTCGTCTCCCTCAAATTCTTGGTACATAGTCGCTGACAAAGTGAGAACGACAGGGCAGAGCTTTCCGTTGTTCCGTCTCCAGCTCGATCTTCCTGCCTTCGACAACGCTTCGGCAGCTCGCGCTGCTCGAGCACGCGCGCGCAGCCAAAGCTGGGTGGACAGAATGGAACGCGACCCGGGAGGAGGCCGCGGGCGTTCGAAAGACACGCCCTGCCGTTCTTATAAACTTTGGAAGGGTGCATAACAGCATTCCGATGCCAATAGCACCAGCGGCGCGACGCCAGGGCCGCGTGTTGGTGTATACACAATTCCAACATGTATACAAGTCCTCAGCCCAGCGTTAGATCCCCTCATCCCAGCACGTGCATGGTCGTCGCTTCGGAAAGCGAGCAAATCACGCGCCATACGCACGAATTCTGAACATGGAATCGGCAAGGAACTCTTTTTTTTTCGAAAGGTCTATAGGGAGTATTCACTGGCGGCCATATCTGTGTGCGCGGCTGCTGAGCGCGTGCTGACGTCGAGCTTCCGCAGTCCTTTTGGAGCGTGCATTTAGCACCATCAAGGTTGCCGGTCTTAGCAGCCTATTAATGTGAGCTCGTTCTGAGCATGCTCTCTTAATATGGCCCTCAAATATGGCGTCCAGTGAATACCCCCTATAATCAGATTACACAGTCCATCAGAGTGTCGGCGGCGACGGCCTTTAGCGCAGATGACGTGCAAGCAAAAAATAGCGCCCCCTCGCGTTTTCCCTCCTGGTGGCTTCAGTGCCTCCCATAGGAGCTGCATGGCGGTCGTCGCGCTTCTTTCAGTCATTGTAGCGCGACATTCTTTTTGGAAGGAGCGGCTCAATATTGCTCTGTATGAGCGAGTAGACGTTTTCTGAACTTCAGTGGCATCTAGAGGCTCAAATATGCTTTTGTCATGTTGATGCTCTCTAGAATTTGGCCCATGGACGACACGCCAGCGTGCGCAAGCTTTGGGAATAAATCCTTTCCGAAGTTCACCGCTATCTAGCGGCTTAAATATGAATTTAACTTCTGTCATGCAAATGCCCGTAAAATGTAGTTTTGGGCCCGACACGCCAGCGTGCGTGACCTCTGAATTTGAATATTCTCTAGAATTCAGCGCCTTCTATACTCGTATTCACCTCAAAAACTCAAGTAAAGAAAACCCGGCTCCTCGCAGACCGTTTCTAATTTTCCCCTTCATCCGTTGAATGAAAATTTATGTAGGTGTACCTTAGATTAAATTTATGTTATTTTATATGGATGTACACGTTCCAAACACCAGAAGCATCGTTTCTTCTTTCGACAACCAAATCTTATAAAAATTAGTATTACTAAATAAGCTACGCTTCAGAGTAACGACACTTGGATACTCTGAAGCTTTATTTGAAATCACATCAAACGCTTTTCCGTCCTCCACAAATGTTTAAATAGTTCGCGACAAAGCAAAGCAATATTACATGAGCTTCCTAACACCGAATCAAATGCTGAGGACGTTGCGCTTAGAGTCATGACGATCGGCAGTCGCCGACGTGTTGTGCGAACCCAGAATGGCAGTCAGCCCACAACAATGTCGGAGAACGGAGTCGATACAGTGGACGTCACTCAGACAGTTGATCGGTTCAGCCAGTATTCGACCTGTGTCATCTCTGTGGCTTAAAATCATGGCTGCCGGCTAGTCAAGCTCATCTAATCGCAGAGAACACGCTTATTCCGTCTGCACAAACTTTAGACAGTCCGATTGGCCATGTGTCGAGCTCATGAACATGGGCACGCTTGGACCTAACACCGAATCAAATAGCTGAGGAAGTCGCACTTTTGAATCATGACGATCGGCAGTTGCGTCGGCTCTGCACAAGCACCAAAATGGCAGCGCCCACAACAATGTCGGGGAACGGAGTGCCGATACTCTAAGCGCAGCTCATTTAGTGGCTCTAGTAAGAACTACTTCGCGCAACGCATGAATGATACACAAGACTTCCTTTTACTTGATATGAAAATGAGTATTGTGGATAAATATGTCTAATATTTCTGCCTCACGGTAATATTTAATTTCAATTTCATTGAATTGCATTATCTGATCGGCCAATCACACGTCAATGGCAGTGAGTGTACTCTTCGTCGCACAGCTCTGTATCGATTAGTTTCAATTTCGATGCTGGCATAAAGAAGAAAAAAAAGCACCGGTTTGTAACGCTCTGACGCAATTTTCATCCCTAGTCTAAACAAAGTTAGTACCGACTGCGCCCCCGATCCTACAGTGTGACGCGATGCTCAAGAGAGGTGTGACACTGGTTAAAGATTACGACCGACACAATGCTCGCTGTCCGTCGGCTGCCACACAGAAGTGAACGCATGGCCTCCAGGATTTTTCGCGCGCTGGCAGCGCTCTTCAGGCCATTGCATTCGCCCGGTAGAGGCTGTAACTGCGGGGCGCTTGGTGGCCCTCGGATCCAAACCAAACAACACAAAGAAATAGCCGCGTATTATCATCATCACCCTTATCGTTCGTCTTTAGGAGCACGCGCGAAATCTGCTCCCCGCCTCTCGCCGCAACACGCAGACCTTTGTCAAGGAAGAAGTTGATCGATGTTTGAAGGTTCATCTTTTCAAAGAGCGAACGGTGTAGAACGAACGTCCACGATGTTGTTTTCAAACAAGATGCGCTTCTAATCATTTCAGTAAAAAAACAGGGAGTTGAGTTATCAAAATCAGGAAGGCGAGTCAAAATATAAATTCGCACTAAATAGTGAAAGTGATAGTGATTTCTTTCGGCTCAAGAGGAGCCGCGGCGCCGCAGAAATGCAAGTCGCCCATACTGTGAAGGCCCACGGCATCGCGTCCAACGAGAATGGGATGTTATTGGACAGATGACTATTTAAAAGAAATGGTGATGATGGTTGAAAAGGAGCTTGTGGACGAGGGTTAGGAATTGATGTTGCGGTTGAAGAGGGTGAAGAGCGTTAGGCTTGCAGCGCTCTTCGCGACGGTGGTCTTCGTGGGGCCGCAATGGGCTGCTGGCTTCTAGCAGGCCGGTCTCGAGAACCTGGCGATGGCTCCCTGTGTGTACGGCTTGCAGACGAGCTGCCCGAATTTCTGGCGACGCAGGGAGTCCAGCACCTTAGTGGTGGAGCTCCAGGGGCTGGTGCCGGTGTTGGCCTGGCGGCGGTCTTCGCGAAAGTGGGCTCTGAATTCTCCCAGTTTGCGGTCGAGCTCGTAACCAAGCAGTGTGATTGGCTGGCTCTCTGACGAGGGGAAGGAAAACACGTCTTACGCCCAGCTGGCTTCCTCTTCTTTCAATCTTGGATTCCTGAGGTATCATCCAGCGAAGCAGCACAAAGATCGGTGCAGCAAATAAAAATTTTCGAATCAACAAAGGTCGACTTATATTTCTCCATTCTGATGATGAGAACAATGAAGATGCAAGTTTCATGCCGCGGGCCTCGGACACTTGACAGCGTGATTTGAGGTGATTTTGTTTCCGTTTCTGGATACTTTCTAAGCGCCGCATGCGGAGATTTACCGAATTAACTCGGCTCGCTTTTTCTGCTGGGCAGCCGAGCGTTTTGCAAAGGATGGAGCAGAGCGCGGGAAAAATCTCAGAGGCCATGGTCTACGTAAAATGGTTCTGGTGGGAACACCACTGTCTTGTTGGACGCTTCCCATACCACCCGAGAAGACAATGTCTAGGATTGCTGCAATGAGGGTCAATGCGCACATAAGCTAGTGCAAAAACAAAATACAGGAAGATCCATAGGTTAGTTTTTAGTGAATGCGTAGCATGGCCCTTGGGAAACGCCACACACTTCCTCCTTTGGGAATCGCTAACGCTGACCCTTTCACTTTTCTGTTTTGGCTTTCTCTTTTGCCTCCTCTATTTTTCGCAACCTCTTTTTGGCCTCGTTACGAGGTCAGTGTTAGCGATTCCCAAGGGGAGACATGTGGGGCGTTTCCCAAGGTCATGCTAGCGCATTCCCTAAAAATCCATCAATGGATCTTCCTGCAATTTTCTTTGACCCTTTTTCGTACCCTGCCTGTCAGAGTACGTCGACGCCATTGGATATGGTCATCCATATCACTCGTGGAAAGAACCATATTCATAACACTTTTAGAGGGAACCGCATCCATATCACTCGTGGAGGGACCCGCATCCATCGTTTTAACTACAAACACACATCGCACCGCTACTATGGAAGCCCAGAGCGAAGAACGTCCGGCGACTGCAGAGCCGCAACTGAGCACAGTCGCATTCCACCGCGCCGCGGCACAACACCTATTAGATAACAAAGCCGCACTGGCGCAGCACTCGTCTCCAACCAGTGTTTAGCGTTGGCCTTCTCTGATGACGCCACAACATTCTGCACTACGACTTTGTTATCTAGGGTTGTGTTGCGCGGCGCCTCCTCCTCTCTGGCTCCGCGGCAGCTGTGCGCGTTACTTTGACGAAAACGTAAGGGCTCGTTTTGTCTAAAACCAGGTTGTGTCTGTCAGTTTGTCAGAGCCGGGGAGAGTTGGAGTGGTTGATACGTACTGACGTCAGCGCTTCAGACCAATGGGAGCGTCCCACGCGTCAACCTCTCCGCCTCCTGCTCCCTCTCTCGCCGGTGCTGACAAACGAAACATACCGCCGGGTTTTAGTCAAAATAAGCGTTTAAATGCTAACATATTTTTTAAAAAACTATGAAATGTTTTTTTTTGTCTTGTTGAACTTCTGCAGCTTCTCGTAGGTTTCTTTTCAGACTGACCAAACTAGTCAATCTAAAAGGCAAAAAAAAAACAATAATGTTTACAGGGCCATGTAGGTACTTTGTAATTGAATCAATTGTAAATAATATTTGGGAACTTACCAAGTCGTTCCGCGTGCTTCTGGTAGAGTCGTATGAGTACCTCGTTCTGTATCATATGCTTGGCGGTCGGCGACTTCTCCGATATGGTGGCTGTGCAGCCGGCCGCCAAGGCAGCGGCACGGAAGCAGGCCTCCACCTGCTCCTTGACTGTGAGCATTTCCGTTGTCGTGGGTGCCCGGACGCTAGTAGCACAGCTCGCTCTCATCAGGAATTATGTTGCTCTGCGTCCCGGCATTAAGCATCACCCCTGGAACAAACAAACGTTTCAAAGAAAATACTATTACGAAATACATTACTTGCACTGATGTCATCACTTCAGGGGCCATTCTGTTGGCTAGAACCCGTAGACAAGGTCCGCTAAGAGTATAGGCACTCCATTTCCAGATCATCTCATGAGGTGCCGCCATATTGGTGCTTATTGCAGAGCGAGCGACGTGATTACCATTAGAAAATGTGATAACCTGAGCTTTCACTGTGGTGTCAGGAAGCTCAGGCTGCGCGGAGCGCAAGTTTGTCGGCGTCTTGCGCAGGGGTTGCGGTGACGTCAGAACACCGAGCTCTGATTAGCTCGATTGTAAGGATAGTGGTAGACCTCAAGGCAGCTAGCAGTAAGGTCTACCCACTGTCCTTTAAGTCAGAGCCAATCAGAACTCGGCGTTCTGGCTTTCAGTTCAATTACAAAGGCAAATAAAGAAATGTTCGTAGCATTTTTT